>VZRQ01004190.1:47608-105338 GCA_013397975.1 Machaerirhynchus nigripectus | reverse complement strand
TTTTTTTTTTTTTTTGGCTAATAAATGCTCCTTGCTCTCATTTCATAGGAAACACAGAAATTGAAATATCATTTTTCTCAGTGGAAAAATCTTCAGAACCTTTAGTGAAGCCGGTATCTTAGTCTGAAAGTCAGTGTAAAATGAACCTGGTATGTCTGTTCAGCAGATTGGTAAATTGATGTCAACAACTTAAAATATTTCCAATATAAAATAATAGCCTTTAGTTTTCTCTTAGACTTACAAAAGATGTTTGTATCCATGTGATAGTTTATCTGACTTTTGAAAATTTATGTCTTAGCTGGATGTTTCCATTACTTCTGTATTTTCAAAGCAAGGCATAGCATTACTTGGTTCACAATATTGACATCAAGTGTCAGGATGCTAACAGGAACGGTGGTAATGTCTAATGCTAATGCCTTTGAGATAACTAGTAAATATCAGTCTGCTATTGTTATTCCATGTATCTTTTCCCTACCCACACAGATGTGTTCTTTGAAGATACTCCGTAAACCATAGTTAGCAGGAAATACCCTGGGTCTGTTTATCACATATTTTTATAGGAAGTTCTGAAATTAAGACATCAGAACCCTTGCACTGGATCTGTTTTACCACCAGAATAAGGATAGCAGTTTTAAAGGAGGTAGTTACAAACATATGGGCTTCTATTAGAGTTCCTGTTCCTGCAGGCTATTTAAGGAAGCCTTGTAGCTATTCAGGTTAGAGTAGATTCAAATTGAAGCTGAGCACTGTTGACACTCTTTTAAGATGCAAACAAACCATTCTAAACAGCAGGAGATAAAAATAAAGCCATGTCCTGTTTATATGGTACTCTAATTTTCCGGTTGGCTGATTACCATTGACTAATTAGGTAATCCAAAGAAAGTTTGTATAGAGCTCTTTGTATTGTATCTAATTGGGCCGGGGAGGGAGGGTGTTCTGTGAGTAAAGTCAGCCCTTCAGTGCTTAGAATATATGGAGGATTTGTCTCATTGACCTTTAGGATTTGTAACTGAGCAGAGATATAATCCCACCATAATTTTACCCCTCTGACAAAATGGGGAAGATACAATGGAAAAGAAAACTAAATGGAAAACTAATGGAAAAGAAATCTGTTATTTTGAAGAGTTTATGAATGTATAGGGTTAATTGCCAAGGAGGTGATAGTATTTTCTGCAATAAACGATTAATTTGCTCCTGGAGAAAGCATTTACAGTTCTAAAGTTAGAAACATGATAGACAAGGGAGAGGAATTGAAAACTGAAAAAGGTGATCCAGCTGCTGCCATAACATTGTACAGATTTGGAGACTAAACAACTTTTATAACATGAGAAGAGCAAAGAAGAAAATAATCTATAATATTTTTTCTATTTTTTTCTTTCATGCAGTTACACTTGATACTTCACAAAAGTCATGTTAGCATTTAGTATTTTTGTTTAGTAATATAACATATCTGCTATTGCATCTATTTTGTGCATCAGCTCTCTATATAGCATGCTGGTTCCAGGGTGCTGTGTGTTACTTGTTGGCACACATGGTTACTCTGATAAGTATAGAGGAAAAACTGAACTGTGTCTGGCACATTCCTGGAAGTTTAAATGTGCAAAAACACTATTCTAATTTTTTTCCTCTCCCTCCTTCTCTTCTATGAGCTGCAAAGAAAAGTTTTAATTGAACTTCATCAGTTTTTCTGTTGCTTATAACTTTTGAAACGTATTTTGAGTCAGCTGAATTGCGTGTTCAGTTTTTGCTTGATTTTTGTTTGTTTCTTTTGAGATAATGGAGTATTTTTGAAAAATGTTGTTTCCTATGAATTTCTGTTAAGTCTTGTTTGGCCCTCACAGTAGTGGTCTTTTGAGAAGAATATAGAACTTATGACAGGTACCAAATGCATGAAGTAAGATAACCATTCTACAACAGTAATAAAGATGCACAGTTATTTTATAAAACAATATACGCAACATCAGCCTTAGTTTCAGTAAGCAGGGTAGGAGAGATGGCTACAAGAATAGATGTGTTGGCCAGCACACTCAACAAATACTTGGTTGCACAGTGACTCTCAAGTACCATGAAGGTTATTTCTCATGCAGTTCCAGGTCCATCTTCTTAGATTTTTTCATGTCAATCTTGTGTCTTCATCAAATCTCATGCTCCTAGCTTGGGTTTTTTGTTTTGGTTTCCAAACCTTTTTCCTTTGACCATTTCACTGTCATCTTCTCTGTCTTGTCCATTACTTTCTTTGCTGGCCAGGTCACTTCAGGCCCTCTTAGCCCTCTTAGCTCACCATTTAGTTTATATTCATTCTAGTTTGATAGCTCCTAGTTCCCTGCCTGAATTCCCTGAATTAGGATGTCTCTCTCCTGTTTCACCTCTGCATCCTTGTAGACTCTTCTACAATGTATCCAGCCATTCCCAATTTCCACTCTCTCGAACTCTTTTGAATCTTATGCACACTCTTTTGAATCTTCAGATCTTTCCTCTTCTTTGTATCCTAATAAGAAATAAGGTGTAGCTTCACTGTTGGTTGATGCTATTAGGTGTGCAAGTAGAGAAATACAGTTATCCAAGAAATATGTACAAATACCATTTCTTTATCAACTTTGTGCCAACAGGTAAATGAATATTTTTCAGTGTGCTCTTGGATGTACATTATTGCACTCCAAATCCTGCTGTGGGTGATAAAGGAAATACAACTGGTATTCAAAGCCAAGGCTTTGTTGTCAATATAGTTGAAATCATAACAGTCTAGTCAGAGAATTATTGTAAGTACAGATGTAATTGTTTACAGCAGGAAAACAGAGATTTGTTACATAAAATTACAATAATAATAATAACAATCAATTAGAATTTTTATTCACACATTTCTCACTATCTACCCTTTTCTCTGGTATTATGTTTACCCTTCCACTTCCTTTCTGAGTCCTAACATTGATACCACCACCCTTCCTTATTCAGGGGCAGTTGACAGCAAGTCTTTGGTGTCCCAAGTTCTTTGCTGGGAAAAGTTGGATATTGGTGGGGTTTCTTCTTTTCACCTCATTTCAGGTTTACTTGGGTCTGGTTTTTGTGTTTTCCAGCTTGCCCACACTACTTCTGAACTCTCCCTATATGATGTTTTATTTAGGTTAGATGTTTGTTCTTTCTTCTCTTTGTCCTACAGCCATTTTTTTTCCAACTCCCCAGCATGCTTTTCTTTACCTGACCTCTGGTTTGTAGGTTTGCTGTCCTCAGGGAAAGCATGTCCCCTTATTCTTATCATTCTACTCTTGTATCCTGAACTTGTGTCCCTACTTTTCAAGGTGCCTGTTATCATACCAGACCTGTATTCCTCTGCAGTGTGCATTATTTATAAATATTTAATTCTGCACAGAATAACTACATTTTTCTAATACTTGTGAAACACCTGGGTTATAACTCAATAAGAAAAGCAAAAGTTAAGTAAATTAGGCATACCCACATTGTGGGGGTTTAAGTTACTATGACAAAACCCAGTTAAAACAGAGGTTGAGTCAGGTCAGCAGCAGCTCATAAAAAAATCTAATAAGCCTCAGTCCTGAAGCCTTGCAAACCCATGACAATGTCTACAGAGTTTAAAATCGGGGTCAAAATCTGAGTTGGACAAAGGAACCATTTTTAAGCCTCAGCAAAATTGTTGAGAGGAAAAGAAAAAGAGAGAGAAAGCAGTTACTGACTTCCTTAAGGTTTTGTTGGAAGATTTCAGAAGCAATAGCCGCATCACAAATTCCTGAGAAAGACCTTTGTTTTAGAGAGCCACTTCATCAGAATTTATTTTACAGTATGAAAGCCAGAGTCTATCAGGAAACATGTCTAAAACACTACAAATTAAGTTGTGTTTATTGGGGCTTTTTTTCGACTTTTGTGACAAATATCTAAGGTAGTCTTTCATAACACTGCTGTTACAATGTTCAAATGTTTGCATCTGACATGGAGAAAAGAATAGCAACCAGATCCTAACAAAATTTTCTGTGCTTCCATTATATCTGAATCAGATTTACATTCTGTACAAGAGTAATTGAGTATTCTGTTTCATTTCGTATTCAGTTCTTTGCTTATATCTCTGTAGTGTTCTATACAAAGCAAAACATTAGTCTCAAGCAAGATCCCAAGACTGCTGGCAGTCAAGCAGCACAATATATACTATTTTTAATCATCACAGTACTTGGGATATCTTCTGCACGGTCCTGCATTGGACACAAAGGTCTCTCGATAACAGCAGAACTTCTGGTGTGAGTTGGGTTTGGTTTGTGTTGCTCAAGTGATGAGTTTAATCCATGACTGCATTCCTGGACTGGAGTTTAATATTATAGGCTTGGAAATAATTATCTTTAATCAACTAGAGCAATACTTGTTTTCTTGAAGAGACAATCGGATAGACTTACTCTTGATTTTAAAGAGTGTTTTTATCATTTTGGTACATTAGATATGGAAAGAATTTTTCACCATGGGGTGAATAAGTGGGGTGAGGTAATTTTGTTCATTTATTGATAAAGATGATCTTTTTCTGAAACAAGTCCCAGTGTTTAAAAAACTCTGAACACATTTTCCCTAGTGAGTGATGAGCTGTGTTCTCAGCTCACATTCCTTTCTGTGCAATACAGAAGGGATTTTTTTTTCTAGCTGTGTTTCAAACACTGTTAAGTCAGTATGTAAGATCACACTTCTGCCAGCCTTCATAAATGATTAAATGCATATTTTAAAGATCTCTAAATCAGGAGGCTTGAAGTACTTTTCCTGTTGATTTTTTTTTTCTTTTTTTTTTCTTCGTTCATTCTTTACCATGTTTTTCAGTAGAGAATGTTACTGAGACCTACTCCATACTGCTTCAAGGTCTTGGCTGGTCAGATCTGGATCACTGATGTCGATCTACAAAACAGTAGTTCTTGAAAACTGGGAAGACCATGGTTCATATTTGAATAGTGACTTTTGTCTGTAACAGCTACTCTTTACTAATCATACATCTCCTTTATTAATCACATTTCTTTTCTAGCTGTTTCTTTTCTAATGACAACACTCCAGGATTTTATCATGCCATGTTAGCATTACAGTAATTACCTGGCACCATGGGGGATCCTTTCCTGGAGATTATAAGCACTGCATAATGCAAATAATAAATAATTGTATCAACAGCCTGGAAGACTTGCAATATATTCCTAATGACTAACATACATTTGGAGCTGAACATTTATTAAGTCTGCCTTAAGCTTCAGTAAAACATATTCCACTGTGACCCAAATAAAAAGAGAGCTTTTTCAGGCCAGTATTGGTTATTTGTAATAAACTAATATCTTTTGCAGGAGAGCATGTCATACTTCGCTAACCTTCTGTTTACTCAGATAAGTTTTGTTGTCTCTGCAGACCTTACAAAGCATAAGTACTCTCTCTGTATTCTCATTTGTATTAAGGACAAGTTTGAAAACTGATTGCTCAGACTGATGCTTCTTTACAGCAGTAAGTCTTTCCTTTGTTATGTTCATTCTGGAGGTGCTTTTACAATTTCAGAGGTGTAAAGTTACCTGTATTATCTTCATCGAATGAAAGTGTCAAGACTTACTTGAAATTAAAGGCTGAAAAGTGTTTCTCTTGCAGCACTGCAGTGGATTGCTAAACATTAATTATTGATGAAGACCTTGAACCACTTGAGTAAATGACATTAAAGACAACTGCTGTGAGAAGCCAGCTCAGGAGTGCCAAATTCTATTTATGATGGCAAGCCATAAGGATATATGAGCAAACCAGTAGTGACAATCAATTCTGTTTCTCAAAAACAGATTACATGAGAGCCTGGTCTTAAGGACAGCACTTACTTAAAGAGGAAAAAATAATCCACCATTAAAATAATTAGTTTTTTTTTTCTCTCCGAATAGAGTGGAACATTAAAGCTTGTTAATTGATTTTACAAGAAAAGTGAAACGAGATGTTGGATGTGATTAACATATGCTGACTTTGCCTCACTGAAATGTTTACTTATGAGTCCAGCATTGCTGTCACAGACAAAATGAGTCCATTTGTCTTACTTTAGTCTCTGAAGGACTGTTGCCAGCATTAGGGAGGTACTGTGTCTATTTATATTAGCATATATACATACTGTCAAAGGAGTTGGCCTTTCAGGATTGAGGAAAACAGGTTAGAAATGGATAGGTTATTATCTTCATGGTGACTGATCATATCTGATTGTAACATAGCTCTATAGCTCTATAATCCTAGACTGAAAAAATATTGCAAGCAATTGCATTACCCTTTTCTAGAGGAGTGTAAGCTTGGTTCTGGCTTTCAAGACACAGGTGCAGTTCCTATTGAATTTATGCTACTGAGAGCAGGGTTAAGTGTTCTATTATGAAAGCAGGTTCTTCATATTAACATGTGATCAGTGATCCAAATGAAATAGCACTTTGAGTTATCCATGCCTATGCTTATGGTTCAAACAGTAATAATATTCACTCAAAGTTCTTATTGACTAGATTGGCTTGTTGTATGATGGCTTAGATGCACGATTGTCGTAAAAAAAGGAAGGACCCTTCCTTTCCTTGTACAGCTGGGGCTGTTACAGCTGTGTAGCAGGATGGGACAAATTTTTGGAGCAGAACACATGCTGCCTCTTAGAATAATCTTACAAGATTCTTCCCACAGTCCTTCAAGAAGCAGTGGTGCCAGACATTGACAGAAATAGTCACAAATTGCAGAATTTTCAACAAAGTTTCAAAAGTGAGAAGACATCTCTGATCTCATCTTTCATTGCAAATCTTTCATCACTCATCTTTCATTCAAATCTTCATTAGCCTGTAATGATCTTAGCCTTGTTTTATTTGGATATTATTTCTTAATATTTTCTTATTGCCTTCATGCTTGTTTTTTAGCGCTTCACAAAAAAACCTTTGAACGAACACTGTGCATGGTGGTCTTATCTGGTAAATAGAAAAATACATTGTGGAGAGACATAGCAAAATGCATTAGAGAAGTCAGAAAGTGCAGAGTGCCATATGGAAATAAATATTTTCATTGTCTGTGTTTTTCAGTACTTATATTTTATATTGCCTTGAAATAAATTTAAAAATAACATTCATAATGCTCCAAAATAGAGTGAAGTGTGTCTAAAACCATTTTCATTAACAATTTCTTTGTACAGGTGGCAAATCAAATTTACTGTAGTTCTGTCACAGGTTTCACAAGAATTCATTTAGTTTATTTCATACCTCTTTTGGTGTAGAGATCACTTGGGAAAAAAACACCTTTTAACTATGCTATTTAAAATTTGAGGTAAGGAACTCTTTACTTTTTGTGAGTAAAAGCCTGCACTCAGCACTTTTGATTTGACACTGATTTTTACATGGGACCAACAGGACTTGTTATAATCGTAAATAATAGCATTGTCAGCTACTTAAGATTGACATACTGAAAGAATGAGTAAATGTGGAGAGATCTAGAGTAGAATGTGGAGGATGAATATGCCTTTATTATAACTTCTATACATGATTAAATAGTAGAAAAACTGATTTGCAAATGGTACATCATATAGAAAAGATAAATTAATTTCAGCAATTCATGGATGTGTTCAGATTCATACATCTGATTGCCCAGAAGTCCTCAAAGAAATATTCAGAAAATCAACATACCTGTTTTTATTGAGAGGTACCAGAAGATTCAGTATGTACTAACAAATTATCTCCCCAAAACTATCATGTTCCTCAGGCATATGTTCAGCATGTGTGCACCTTAGTCGGGGAGACAGGTGCAGCATTATATTGTATATTATGATACTGTATAATATATTCTGTCCTAGACTTAGGGAGAAAAATCCACACCAAGCCGCTGATTTTTTTCATCTGAAGGAGTCAGTGACTTTTTAAGGAAATGAATGTATTTGCAGCAATCAACTACTGTGCAATGTCATAATCAATAAAGGCAATAAATTCATGATAAGTTACTCATTGGAAATAATATAGCTAATTAATAAGTTTTGTCAATAGGCTGAAGACGGAGAAATTGGAGTACAGCACTCCTAATAATGCTGAAGTTTACAGGTTAAGCATATGTCTTATGTACTGACAGGGCAATATAAGGCAACAGAAAGGGTCCCAAAAGTATCAATTTAAAAGTAAAATAGCTTAATATTAATTGCTACAATTCTGGGGTCTTTTTAATCTTGAAGAATGAGGGGTTTTACCTAATTGCTCCAAGACAAGAAATTCACCATTTTGTTTTGGATGATTGTGGGATATGTCTAAAAAATTTAAATGGTTAGATATTTTAAATGCAATATTCTTTAAGGGAAAAAAAATTAAAACCCCAAGACATTCTGTGGACAAATAAACAAAGATGTGAAGTTGTGAACTAAGAAATAGCATAATGGAAGATTATAGAGAGATTATAGAAACAACAAAGCAGGAAGATGCACACACTGTTTGTGTCAGGTATAGGAATCCTTAAGTTCACTAAAACACTCAGTAGACGTGCTACATACTGCTTATTGAAACTGCACCCAATTCTGAAAAGTAAAAAGTTATAATGAAGAAAGCAGTCATGACCAAACATAATATCAGATTCAGACATTCTAGGGAAATCTGTCTTCAATGCTTTTCATACTGTTCTTCCACAGATCAGAAAATCATTCTAAACTGTCTGTTTCAGTAGTATTTTTGCATCAAAATATGTGTGCTAAATATTAGTCCCAAGACATCTTCCTTGTTATTTATGCTGACATGTTTGTGCTTACTCAGCTTTTCTTTTTCATTTTCTTATTTTTTATATTAATGCTAGTATTTCTTTTAACTGACTAAACCTAAAATGTTCTGTGCATTTCCTCAAAGAAACAATGTGCAGCATTTTCAGGATTATCTGGTTCTGTTCAAGATATGCATTAAAAAACGTTAATTTAGAACAGCTGATTGAGTGTCCTAAGGCAAGTATTTTCATCATCATCATCAAGTTGCTTACCTAGAATAAATACTAAGTAGGAAAACAGTTTAAAAATGTTGGTGTTGTTTTGTTTTTCATTTACTATTAAATAATCGATTCAAATAGGAAATTTAAAAAATATGCATATGAGTCCAGCAGTCAGTATATTCCAGGCTTGATCCCTTAAGGCATTGAGAATTTCACCCAGACTTTGGAAACTCCCTCAGTTCACATTTACCCTTGATCACAGGAAAGATTCCACGAGGTCTGAAACTCCCTGTCTTGCCTCTTGTATTGATTTACCCTAGCACAAAGAATAACCTAAAAGCTACTCTGTGTGTATATAGTCTGAACTCCCATCTGATTCTTATTGACGTCTGTGTAAAGGCAGCTTGGGCCCAGCATGCTCCAAACACCAGTGGGCTCCTTTCAATTCCAGCTGCACTCACCTTCATATCCACGACCCTTCTTAGGTGACTGCAGACATAGACAGGCTGTGTTCAAGAAGAAAAACCCTGTCAAGGCCATATTTAAATGGTGTATATTGGTGCAGTACAGGCCCTGAAGATTTAAAGCACTAGATGCAAATGAAAGAGTGATGAAGTATTTATAGTGTGTAATGCCTAGAGATTCAATTTGTACATCATTTTATTTAGCAGGACTTTGGAAAGCAATTGATAGTCAGATAGGCTCTGGATGGCAGCTTACACTACTGTCTTAAGTATCCAGCACATCAACAGACCATATTTTATTGTCTTACTGTTTTCCAGGCTCTTTGACCACAAAAAAAAAATCTGGGAAAGTGGAATAACTCCATCTTAAAATACCCACAAAATTTATAGAAGCAAGATAATTCATTTTCCTGGCATGTCTCCTTAGTCATTGCTAAGTAAGTGGAGTCATGCCATGCCAATATTTTCATTACAGCAAAAACTTGCGTGCTGGAGGCAGGGCTGGTGTTGTCAAAGTCAATTTGCACTGAATCTGTTAGTCTTTGCCACTCTTGTTTGTCAAACAGGCAAAGTCCTGTATTCTTCATAGACTAAAGTGGAAAAAAAAAATCAGTAGGGCAGACAAGACAGCTGGAGTCTTGGTGCTTGTGAAGTAGAGCCCTTGGCAGTGCTGTGTGTTGTTACTTTAATATGACAGGACAGGAAAACAGCCAATCCTAAATAACAGTTACTGCAGTCGCAGCCTCCAAATTTACTCTAAAATGGATGCCTTCATGTAGGAAAATCACCCCTGCAGTTTGCTAATTCCCAAAGGCTCAGTTTGCCAAGGACTTTTTAGAACATCCAAGAGAAGTATGAAGCTGGTAGCTAAGCTGAGGCAGTCAGCAAAAATTGTTCCAAAAAACGTGATGGAAAAAAAGTTTATTTGCCTAGGATTCCCAGCTGCAGTGAAGGTAGGCATCTCAAAAAAGCAGTTTATTTCTAATTTTTTTTAGTAAATAAGAGAAAAACGAGCTGAAATATCTGCTCCTTGGTTAGAGCTGGCAGCTGTGAAATCTGGTTTCATAGCCCTTCCCGTTGCATGTCTATTTGGAGACTGAACTGAAGATGAGATCTCTTGTATTAAAGCACTCTATCCCAGCCCTTAGTGCTTGCTGGAGATTTCTCTGAAGTCCTCTTGTCATACTTGATTTGCTGTAAATAATAGTCATTGAAGAAAGACCTTGTAACTGCCTCTGGAACTTCATTCATTTCAGAAAGTTTCCACCATTATTCTTTTGAGTGAAGTGTGTTAGAGAACATAAATGAAATGAATAGATGTTTCAGATGACATGGACACACAAAACCTGACTAGAAATTTTTCAGTATTTGTATAGGGAGGCTTTGAATAGCTTGATGGTTTCAAGAACTGGGATGTCATGGAGGGTTTTTAATCCTGGTTTTAAGCAATTTATTGAACCCCACACATAATGTTAGCTCTTGTATGAATAGGATCAGGATGTTATTTTGATAAATCAATAGTTCTTACTTAACCCTTTTCACTACTCGTGACTTTTATATACCTCCATTTTATCTACTCTCACTTATCTAATTTCAAGGCTGAAAAACCCTAGACTATGTAGGCATTTTCCTCCAGGAAATTGTTCTCTGCTTTTAATCATCCTGTCACTGTTCAATGCCTCTGCAGTTTTGTCATCATCTTTTAGGATGTGGGCACAGGGTGAGGTTGAGAACAAAACTAGATATGATGTTACCGATCTGAGTCCCCTATTTATGTACTGAAAAAAGAGGATTTTTTGCCTTGTCTTTTTCTTTCCCAATAATTGCTAACAATTAGATTGTGCTGGGGTGTTTTGGGGTTTTTTTGTTTGTTTGTTTGTTTGTTTGGTTTGGTTTTTTTGGTTTTTTTTGTTATTGATAGCAAGCTGATATTTTCAAAGGATTTTCTGTTACTATATCAAGGAGTTTGTTGAGGGGAAAGGGGGCTATTTGGGCTTTTGGTTCTTTTGGGGGGGGGTTGTTACATGGGGTAAGATTTATCTGTCTGTACCTCTTCCTGCTGTCTCAGTTTGAGGCAAAATATAGTAGTAGATTCTAAATCTTAACTGAATAAGAAAGATAACCCTCTTTCAGATTTCAGCAAGGTTTTTAACCACTTTAGAATTTTCAAATGCTAATCATCTTCGTCAATTGGCCTTACTAACACCTTTAGCACATAAATATGCATACTCTCAATGCATATACAGCTGAGTTTTAGCTATCTTTGTTCTTGAAGTGAAAAATTCTGCACATCAGGAGTGTTTCAGTCTTGAACTCTGTTCTGTGTTCAGTCTGGTTTTGGAGATAAACTTTTAGTTTCATCACATTTTAGTAGGAACAGCAATCTCTTCATCAGTGTGGGCACTCCTGTGTCTGGCAACTTATCATGTGTGAAATGAGAATTCTTTTAGTTCTCAAAACAGTCTGTCTGCACTTGAATCTTCCTTCAACTTCACCTTTAAAATTGCTTCAACTTTAAGGAAGGCCATGGTAGTATGCAGCTGCTTTGGGAAGGTGAGGAAGGGACAGTAGACTGTTCCACTTGTTTGCTGCATACAGGTCTGGAAACAAATGCCCAGGAACCATCTGTGCTGAAGCAGCCACTCTTTCCTGTTTCAGTGGGCATCTCTACCAGAAACTTGTTTTTGCAAACAAGAGAATCATATTTTTCATAGCTTCTGATAACACTTCCTAAGGACCACACCTTTCTGATTCCCAGCAAGAAATCCTTGTTTTGGTGTTCTTACCAGACCTGGATGTGAAACTAGGCTTATAGCCAAAAATGTGGTTTTTTCTTTTGACAATTTGAGGCCTGTTATATTGACAGAAACCACATACCAGCAAGTGACAGAGACACTTCAAAATTCAGTGAAACACAAGTTCAGAGTTGTCCATGTTTTTCATTATATTTCCTAAGAGTTGCATGATCTTTCTTCGGATTAAGCCTGTGTAGTACTGAGATGCATTCCTCTTACAAACCAAAAGGTGATCACCTTGCTTCAGTTCATTTGTTTGTTTAATTTGGATAGTAGCCACAGTCTCCTGAAATTTTTTTGTGATTCCATGAAGGATTACGTTGCCTAGATTTTGTTCTCAGAAGGATAAACTTCCCCAGATTGGATAGTGCTAACCATCTATGTATTTCCTTTCTAGATGTTCATATTCCCTTTGAAGGTTTTGGGGCTCTGTTTTTTCAGGTTTTTTTTTAATCTGGTTTGCTCTGTTTTGGGGTCTTTTGTAGGGGAGTGTACAAGGCAGAGTGGGCTTCTTACTTCAGGGGCTTGCTGCTGATAGTTTTCTATTCATTACTGATCTCTGGCTAAGATTAGTAGAGCTAAAAGAAGTTGTAGAGTTTGAGTAGACTGCTCAGTGGTGCAGTATGGTGAAAAAAAAGTTCTTAATGAGAAAAAAAATCTAGCTGAAAAACAGAAACACTACTGTTGCATAAAGCAGATGCTTTACTGAAGGCCTAGCGCCATCATCTGTTCACCGTTATCCTGTTTTTGCCTCAAGTGCCGAATTTCTAAACCGAGCTGCCATGTCCCATTTTTGGGGTTTTTTTAATACCATACTAATGTGAGGAGATGTGACCTGCGTTTAAGAGGGGATATACAGCCTTGTTGCTTCACCCCTGTGGTCAAACAAGTTTAATCCCATTAGGGAACTTACAGCAAGTGGACACTTGGAGTAGACATGTCTGTAGATACGCCATGTGACAATTACTTTGATAAAGGTTTGCCGTGGCTGATATTTTTTCATATTTAGAATGATCCAGTAAATATTTTAGGTTGCTCTTTTACTCCCATGGATTATCTGTAGTTTATGATAGTGATAAGAAGCACACAGAAACCAGATTGCTTGCTACTGTGTTCCAAAAGCAGCCCAAAGAATCAGGTCCTTTAAGGGCATGCCTTTCCTGATTTAGCAAACACCTGGGTAGATTGCCTGGCACTGATGCCTTCTGACATGAAACATCCGTCATCTTTGCGACTAATGGCATCTGGACTCTTCCAGCTGCCAAAGTGCTTTAGGAATTGTTTGGTTCAAGTGCTAGCTGAAATGGTCTAAATGATCATATTACGGTACCGAGAAATGTTCCTGGGCTGTGCTTGAAGTTAATAGTACAGAAGAATTTTCACTGTGTCTCAGCAGTGCATGTTTTTCTTGCTCCTGCTCTAATGTGTATGTAATAGCTAGAGCCTCACGGAAAGTTAGGTCAGGTTCTACAATAGTTCACCTGCCTTCTACTTATATGGGAACAAGTCAGGGGTAACTCCATCCCTTGAAGAATGCTGAGTGAAGCTCTAGAGTTTCACTTTTTGGTATATATCCTCATCTTCCTGGAAATTGTTTTGTTACCAGACACATGGTGCCACATCTTTGACTATCCGTCCTCTTAATGTGAGAACCCTAAACTAGGGATAAAATATTTAAATATATATTTTTTTTAATTTGCATCAGTAGAACTTATTTTATGAGGAAATAGAGAATTGAATATGGTGGGGAAGTAAAACAGTCCAAAAGTTTTGAAGCAAAAATACAGTGAGCATGATGGCAGTTGAGATTAAACAGTCATGATTTTAAACACATTTGAAATCCTGCCTGAGTACACACATGTTTTCTTTGACCTTCTGCAAGCTCTAAAGGCTCCAGTATGACTGAGATTAAGTGCTCTTGCTAGAAGTTACGAAGACAGTGGAGCCGATTTAATTGCACCAGCCAATGTACAATCCCATTCCCATTTCCCCTACAGAAATGAAACAGTCCATCAGGTAAGGCTGAGTTCAGTGTGGGCCTTCTCTGATGTGTAGTCAGTGCAGTAAGGGCTTTTAGATAATTGTAGAAGGCAGCCAATTCATCTTGATGCACAGGGTATAGGAGAAAAAAAAATAGTCTTTAAACGTCCGTCTGGGTTTTGGAAAGTAGATGTTTCATGATGTGTCAGAATGCTGTGTGATTAAGTAGGTCATCAGTGTCAAAACACACAGAATTCCAATTCCAGAAATGCTTTTGAAAAATATCATGCATCTCTAACAGTGGAGAGTTTGTCAGTTCTCTTTCAGTAACTGTCTATTTTTTGGTTTTGTTTTTTAGACAATTGTTGTTTCTGTTCAGTGGGAAGCAGAAAGGGGGAAGGAAGTCAGTTGAAATTGGTTTCTCAATAAGCAGCAAAATGTATCCTACTGCATATGCTTGTGCCATGGAATTTTTCAAAACTTTTACCTATTCATATTTTTAAATTGGGCTCAGAAGATGTATTTTGTTTTGGTAGAGGTTACTTTCTTTTATTTGTACTTTAGTTTTAAATCATTGTCCCCTTTTGTTAAATTGTTTGAGAAATTTTTAATTTGTATACCTGCAATTTCATTTAATTTGCATGTAGATCATCTTCTTACCAGATATTTTGCTGACTTATCTTCAGAAATAGTTTGGTGAGTTTTGTGCCAAAAAAAAAAAAAAACAACCAACCAAACCAACCAGAAAATAAACAAAAACCCCCAACCAGTAAAACCAGTTCAGTGGGATTTTTATACTTCAAAGAAGATTTTATACATGCTGCATAGGCACATACCTATTAACGCACTTTTAATGTGACAACTTTTTTTTAAGCCACTTTCTTTTCCTTTACTATATTCTCCCAGAGTGGGGACTAGTAGCAAAAAGTAGTATTATGGTTTCAAACTCTAGATACCCCCAAAGAAAAGTAGACAGTCTTTAGTAAGAGAGTCTAAAGGACACATTCAGTACTAAAAACAGACATTAAAACTCAAAACCACAGAATTTATTTTTAAGGTAATTGCTGTTAGTTGTTCTTGCTGTTCGTACAGTTGCTACATGGAAGTGTAGCAGCCGCTGGCAGAAGTCAGCTATTGTTGATAGCAGTATTGCCATAATATTACCTTTGTCACTAAATAAGACAGGGAAAAAAAAAGCCCCTAATGATATTTTTGTTGGTTGCTTTCCTTCACAAATAAAATTTCTCTATACAGCGAAGACTATTTTTACAAAGCTGCTTACAACAATACTAAGAGGTATTGATAATGAAATTAAATTATTAAATATCCATTACAGAAAAGCAACATAAATGTTTCATAGTTATATTTGCGATATAGCATTTGCAGGTGCAATTTCAGTAACTAATGAATGCAATTATAACATGGACACTTAGGTAATTTAAATGTGAAGATAATTGGATAATTGCTTGTTCTAATAAATTAATATTAACAGAAAAGAATTGTAGAGAACGAAATGTGTAACTTGAAAACTTTGGTGTTACTGCAAGTGGTAGTTCTTTGCTAGCAAAACATTATCATCAGTGAAGCTTTTGATCTTGTAAGTCTGTTTTGACATAACTTCAGTGGCTTCCTTTTATATAGGAAGAGAGGTACTAAACACAAGATTTGTAATGACAGCTTGATTTCCACTCCAAATTATGTTCATGTTTCTGAAAATGAGGATATTTAAACCTTTGAGGTGTTTAGAGGGATGTCTCTTGTGACTGTTACTTAAAGGTTGGGTTGTTTTTGTTTGGTTAATTGGTTGGGGTTTTTTGCAGGGGGGAGAGGCATGTGCTTATTTTGGGATACTGTATTCTGTTGTTAAAGAAAATAACTCTGAATCTTTCTGAGAGAGTTTTTTATTCAGCTCTCCTGCTTCCTGTTTAGAAGTTACCCTACTTGACAACTATAAAAAGTAAGACGTGAACCTACATTTTTCTTGTTTCATTTTTTTCCCTTCCAACTCAAGCAACAGATTTAATACTACTGTGGGGGTTTTTTGGTTTTTTTTTCTTTTCAAATTTGGAAAAGAGAAAAGTGGTAAAAATTACAGCAAAGAGAGATAACATCAATTCTGTTCAGGTTAGCAACATTAACAAGGAACAAAATTAAAAGAATTTTTGGTCCTAGTATGAGAAAGATGTGTGCAACTCTAAGAAAAAAAGCATGCAAAAAGTCAAGTTTTCATTAATTTCCATTTACCAGTAGTGTTAGTATGCTTTCTTTGGTTTCTTATAGTCAGTGTGTCTGAGTTAGTAGAATTGGGAAGACACAAATCATCTCTCATAGCCTCATCCTTCTTGATGGTAGGAAATAAAGATCTGGAAACTGTTAAACACATGAAACAAGCTACTGAAAAATGAAATCACTTTAAGTCTCATATTTTCTGGTAAAGTAGATAAAAGTTCATTTAATAACATTAGCAGGTATTTTCTTTGCCAAGTAAAATGTGATTTAGTTAATCTTTTGTATTTTATTGAGTATAAGGTGATATGAGATTCCCCAGATAATTTCCATCTCCTTTGGAATCTTGGATCTTCAAGTCTTGCATGGAAGGAAAGGCAGGAGACAGCTGGGTTGTTAAGGCTGCTGGAAACATGGCATGTGCTGTTTCCTGTAAACTATTGTCTAAAAACTGGCAACATGAAGATTCGTTGATATTATGGCATAGTCACAACAGGCATATTTTATATACACTGTTGTAAAATTTCCTGTGCCTCAGCTGGCATCTGAACTATGGAGGTTTTCAAGTTGACAACACAGTGGAAGTAAGATTAAAAGTTATCTTGTCTACATTGTTCCAGCCACAATAGAGATTTGAACTTGTTAAGCTTTTAAACGTATTCTCCATCTTCTAACAAAACTAAAATCTTTCTCTTTAAGATTAATCTACTTCCATAGATTTTGCATCTGCATTCTGTTTCAGTGCACATGTGTTAAAGCTGCACATTGCAGGTGAAACAGAAATGCTTTCACTAATACTTATATTCAATAAATGGAAGTATATTGCCCAGGTTTTTAAGTGCTCAGTTCTGGATTTCATGCTTCTTCCAAAGAAGTTGGGCACGTTAATAACAGTTATGAGACCTAACCAAAGCTGACCCTGATTTGAGTGAAGAGTTGGACAAGTAATCATTCCGAGGTTCCATCCTATGTTATTCTGTGATTCTGATCACTGAAAATCCTTAGCAGCGGTACCCAAAAATAAATTTACTGCTATGCAGCCACTTACTGACTCTTGCTGTGTGAGAATTTTAATGATCATGCTCTCGATACCATGCCAGATAAAATCAGAATTTCAAGGACATAATAAGAAAAAAATGGCAAGAAATAGAGGAATTAATCTGCATTAAAAATGGATTTTAAAAAGAAACTTGAAGGGCACATCTTGGAAAAAAATAGATGTTTTGAATAATTTATAATCTCTCAAATATTAAACAGAGCAGTCTTGAGCCAGTGTTGTCTTTGTGGTTTGAATGTGATTTTACAAGTGCCAGCAGATTTTTAGGTTCTTTTAACTTTTACATAGACAATTTTTGATCAAGGGAGCGTACTCAGACACTCCCATACTGCTCTACTAATGGTAAATATCAAGATACGTGAGACTGTCCAGAGAACATGGCATGTGATTCATTTTGCTTCCAAGACGTGCCTTCTAAAAAGGCTTTTTATTTTGAAGTGGGTGGTAGCAAACAAGTTGGAGGTTTCATTTGAACTGCCATTGAATTTTCCACTCCTTATTGAGTTCACATTCTCACCTATCTGAGCAAAGACCATCAATCAAAACTTTAGGAAAGTTAGAGGAGACAAGAAACATCTGTAAGAAATGACTGCTCTTCCTGTTTAAGCATTATGACACTGTTTATGGATCAAGCAGACTATCCAATCAGTAGATTATCTAATTTTCCTAAGCGGCAGAGAATGGAGTGCTTGCTGCACAAACCTTGGATCACTGACAGAGCACAAAGGCAGGGATCTTTGCAGGAAATTATAAAATCAGTGCTACAGAACATACCTCAGATATGTCCCAAAAGGTAAGCTCTATGAATTGAGGGGACAGTAAATCCCCCTTTCAGAGCTTATCAACTGGTTTTAGGTTGAGCCCCCATCTCAGTCTCTAAGAGGAGAGGAAATAACAGGTGTGGTGCGGGATTCAGGGTTTAAGAAGACGATGAGGATTTCAGGAACTGATAGCAACTGATGACCCAGCTTAAGCATTCTAAGGACACTGTTGTACATAGAATTTAATTCCTTATAAAACAAAAACCAACCAGAGCATGAAAAGTCATTCAGAGCTACAGGTTCTGGAGCTTTACTTTTCAATCCCTCTCAATGGGTGTATTGTTTGTTTACTTTATTAGGGTTTTTTGGTGATGTTTTCCTTTGGTTTTAGGGGGAGGGTAGGGAGGGGTGGTTTGGTTTTTTTGGTTTTTTTTACCAAAAGCAAGCATTAAAGTCCATGAGATTTATCCTTCTGGGTAGAAGATCTTCTGAAGGGCAAGTAAAATTTTAATGCTGCAGTCCTGGGTAACTTCCTGTCTTATCTTTAGCGTTGATAATTATTTTCCCAATCAGTGTGGTAATACTGCTGACTTTAACTGTTTGCTGGTAGATTAATAAGGGATAATTATTATTTAGGCTAATCTTTATCTTTTCGAATTTCTATGCTTCAGTATCATAAGAAGCATAACTAGAGCTTTCAAAAGTGGCCTTAAACAGCAATTCTAAGATGTCGTGTGCATGCAAGGGAAATACTTGATATATCACTAAGAATGTAGTGAGGAATGTAGTGTACATCACAAGAAGTGGTAAGTACTTACCTGAAGGAGGAAATTTTAAAAGTTGTTTCTACTACTATAATTTTCGTATTTCTTTACTTTGGTGGCAAAATATGTTTTGATCATTAATATATTATGTCACTCTAAGGCATATGGAATATGCCCTATGTCCAGTAAGAATTCCAAAAAGAAAAGCCTCCTCTAAAATGGAATGTTATGGAATGGTTAAAAGTAAAGCTTCATTTCCATAAAACTTTGCTTAACTTTAAGACCCAGAAACAACAATAGGCTTCAACACCTGATTTGAAAGTAGGCATCGTGTACCAAGTCCTGGTACGTTGGTGCAGACAGGAGCAGAACAATGCAGACAAGTAAGGATTACAGTACCAGTTTGTTTGATTGAGTTATTAGTTAGCCAGATATTCTGTACTGTCATAGTCACTTAAAATAGCGCATTAAATAGAAAATATCTAGAATGGTAAAAACTAAGCAATAATTATTTTTTCACGTGGAATTCCATTAAAGAGATTAAAGAGATTAAGGCCAGATTACCCCTCTTTACCATGGCATAAATAAGAGGTGTTTTTTATAGAAGTCATACTGATTTCAATATTGTGATGGATTGACCCTGGCTGAATGCCAGGTGCCCACTAAAGGCACTCTATCACTCTCCTCCTCAGCTGAACAGAGTAGAGAAAATATAATGAAAGGGTCATAGGTCAAGATTAGGGGCAGGGAGAGAACATTCACCAGTTACTATCAGGGGCAAAACAGGCTTGACTTAGAGAAATTTAATAGAATTTATTAACAATCAAAATCAGAGTAAGGTAATGAGGAGCAAAATCAAATCTTAAGACCACCTTCCCCCCATCCCTTCCTTCTTCCTGGGCTTAACTTTACTCATGATTTTTCTGCCTCTTCTTCCCCAGCAGCACACACATGGGCGGGGAATAGGGGCTGTGGTCAAGTAATCACATGTCTCTGTTGATCCTTCCTCTTCAGGGGTAGGACGCCTCACACTTTTCCCCTGGTCCAGTGCGGGTTCTCTCCCATGGGAGACAGTCCTCCACAATCTTCCCCAACATGAGTCCTTCCCATAGGCTGCAGTTTTTCATTAACTGTTCCAGAGCGGGTCCCTTCCATGGGGTCACAAGTCCTGTCAGCAAACTTGTTTCAGCATGGCCTCCTCTCTCCAGGGTCCACAGGTCCTGCTAGGAGCCTGCTCCAGTGTAGGTTTTGTTGCTGATAATAAGTAATAAATCAATAATTGATTTATAATGTTTTAGCAGAACATTACCTTTGGGAGAGTAGTTTTGAACAATTACTTGAATTTCAGTGTAATTCTTAAATATGTGTATAAAAATACTCTTAGAATATCTGTGGCATGGCTATTATTTCTCCTTCTTCATAACATAATACAAAATACATATCTAAAATGTACATACATTAATGTAAAGAGAATAGTGTGACTGTGAGCATTTTAGTTTAAACTTGAGTTGTAATTCTCAAAGTCATTTTTTGTTGGACTGCAAGAATCTTCCCCAAAGTACACTTCTCATGCATTTCACTTAGTTTGCAGTCAGTTAATTTTTATCCCTGGTAGATATACTCTCCTTGATCAAAACCATCTGCCATTTGAGTAAATATTATTTTCCATTTACTTATATTTCTCTTTCAGTTAGACAGTGTTCTTTATCCCCTTGGTTTTCAGAAGCAGTTTTTTCTAGGGGTTGAGTATTTAGGTTGCAGCCACTGAAGCCTCAGACTTTGAAACACATTTGTTTTTAAGTATCTTACTTGGCCTTGGCCAAGTGGCATAATTTTATTGTCAGCTTGTACAGTATTGCAATGAGTAATGTGTTAAGAAGGGTCACCTTTTCATTTGCTTTAATCTCTGGAGTGCTGTGTAATGGCAGAGTTTTTGTATGGTTGAGCATAGTACGTTCTAACTTCTGTATTTGTGTCTGAAGGGGCTCCTTTTGCACTATGCTTGCATGTTCAAATAGCATCTTAATACTCTCTATTTGCTGTATGCCAGTGAGTTATAAATCAGGCTTCAGATCACAGGTTTTTGTAAGTTGTAAATCTTCTAGTAAAGATCAGTCAGAAGTTAACTTAGAATTCTGGAACTGTCTGCAGTGGTATGCTAGGCAAATAGCATTGCTTTATATTAAAAAAAGAAGCTAAAATGTTACTCATTTGTAGCATACAAGAAAATAATTTTTAAATTATTCTTTAGTGTTATTTGTTATTGGCAGTATATCCAGGATCATAGCTGCCTGACCTTTCCTATGGCTTGTGTACCTTTCCACCTGAGACAACTCAGTGAGCTCTGACATTTGCCAAGCTGCACAAAGCCCAAGGAAGTTTGCTGTCTGTCTTCTGGGTGAAGTCACTAAGGCATCTCTCTATTGTGCAAAGTTGTGCCCAGCAACCTCCACAACAGACATATGTCAAAAGGCTTCAGAATAGCAAAGATTCTGTTGGAGGTACCATGCTATGATGCAAAAGTCAGGTCACACTTAATTTTAGTTGTGGAGCACAGAAAACCTACAGCTTTAGATGATAAGTTAAAATAAAGGACGGTGATGAAATATTTGTGCACATTTCAATTGCAATGTATAATGGAATGTGTCTAAGAAGAGGTTAGGAAATTGGCACACCCAAGCTGAAGAATTTAAAATTACTTTCTTACCTTGGGTTTGGCTCCTAGCCAATTTCAAAGAAAATTATTTATGTCCCCCCATTTCCAAAACTATTTGCCAGCTGCTTGTCAAATTAAAACATGGAGGAATTTTAAGTGTTTGCCAAATCTCAAAGTTGTTTACACCAGGGTTTTGTTAAGCCCAGATTCACTATACTTTCTAAAATTTTTGTAGTAATGCTTAGAGACACTAAAGTCATCCTAACAAGTTTCCTATGTGACCTTATCTTTTGGTGTGAACTGTATTTTCAGAAGAGTGTTTTGATAATGCAGTTATCAAACTGCATGAAAACCATGCCATGAGAACACCTGGCATATTCTTAAACAGACTGTAAGGCTCCCAAGTGACACATCCAAAACCAGATCCTTTCAAAGAAACATTCATTAAATTTGTTCTGGTATATGCTGCATGTGATAGTAATAACCTTTCAGTTCTGTTTTCAACACCTTATTGAGTTTGTTGAATTCCTTTTATAGAGTATGATGGGAATTGTGCAAATGGTGTAAATGTTAAAATTACCAACTTCTATCATATGCATTGCTAATTTTTGTTTTTCCAAAATAGCGACAGTGTGTTAACTAAACTTCTAGTTCGACTATAATTGTAGATAAGAGATTTATGCACAAAAATTCAAGATGATTGTATTCACTTTGCTACTTTAGACAACTCTGGAGTGACTTTGAGATAATTACCCTACCATTATATATATATATAGATAGATAGATATATATTTAGATATATATATATACACACACACATATATGTATGTAACTTCTTGAGGTCCTTCTGCTTAGTGTTAAGAATAATTAATTAATAGATGTTATGGATGTAATGGAACAATCCCTTTCATTTGCTCTCATGCTCATTTTTTTCATAACAATTTTTTCATCTCCTGTCCACTGTCCTCAGAGGTGTAATTATAGCAACACCATTCCTCCAGAGTGATACTCTTATCAACGTCCCCATTTCCTAGTTCTCCCAGTACAGAAAGATTGCAAGGAGTCTATTAACAGCATTTTATACCAAGTAATGGCCTTTTCTTACATTTTCCTTAGAAGAAGTAACTCAGTGGCCTTTGTTCTTAGGTTAGGTGTTTTCTTTCTATAATAAAATTCACCAGTGCTGACTTCATCAAGATTTTCAGAGGGGGAAAAGTTCTGACCTATGGCTTTACTTGGACTTAAATTATAGTGTTGCAACAATCATTGAAAAATTATAGAAATCCTTGACTATCTCCTCTGAGCATTCTTCTGTTTTAGCGGTTTACTGCTCAGTCACATTTCTAATTCCTTTGGACTATAATTACAATTTTCCATGCATTCAAACCTATAGCTCCATGGTTTAATACGCTAGCATTTCCCACCTCTTAATTGTTAGAGGGTTTTTTTCTTTGCTTGTTGATTTCTAAACACATGATTTTACAATATTTATTTAGTGACACATTTCTGTTGAGCTGTGTAGGTTGAAAACTGAATTCATTCTCCTAAAAGCTACCATGAAAAATTTGTTATCCTAGGTAAAAGACAACATTCCTACTCTTTTCTTTGGTATTTAATATTGATTAAAAGAACAGTGTATTTCATTCATTAAGAAAAAATGCTTATTTGAAATAAAAGATAATTGGACTTTCAATTGGTTAGGTAAAATTTTTCAAGGGTGATTTCTACTTGGTTTTAATTAGAATGATTTTTAGGTTTATTCTGTATGTGTTTATATTTCCTATTGTGTTTTTTTTGTTCTCATTGTACAAGCCAAAATTTATACTGCTGTACAGCAGATTTGGATCTAAATTAGCTGTCTCGAATACTGATAAAAGTGTAATTATGGCAAGACGAGGTTCCTGACAGGATACGGGGATCAGCATTTGCAGAGCCTAAACAGGTCTTGTAGCTTTCACTGAACTTTCTGCTGATTGCAGCAGGTTTCATTACCCTGTTACCTCTGTGAAAATAAAGGCTATGTCTTTACACAGCTGCAAATTACCCTTGCTGGAATGCAAAGGAGGTGTGATACACTTTTGTTAGTAGGTTATCAGCAAAGCATTTGTTTAAACCTTAAGTATATACTTTAAATATATATTTCCAACTTATGGTACCCATTTCTTCAGAGTAATGACTTCTATAGGGATAATGTAGAAAGGATAACCAAAGATTATTACAGGGTTGGTCAGGGCCAGCACTGTTGGCCAATTTGACAGCTAATGAACCAATATGATGTTGAAAGTCCATAATGTTCCAGAGAGCCAGTCATTAAATGCTGTAATGAAAATTTTCTGAAGGGATTATTACTGTTCTAAACTACATTTAGTGATTTGTAGTAGACATTTTCTTCTTGATATTTGCATTACAGAATAGAATCATAGAATCGCTTAGCTTGGAAAAGGCCTCTAAGATCATCGAGTGGAAACATTAACTTAGAATTGCCAGGTCTACCACTAAACCATGTCCCTAGGCACCACATCTTTGGGTTTTTTGGATACATCAAGAAATGGTGACTCAACCACTTTCCTGGGCAGCCTGTTCCAATGCTTGGCAAGCCTTTCAGTGAAGAAATTCCCTAAAATCCAATCTAAACCTCCCCTGATACAAGTTCAGGTCATTTTCTCTTGTCCTGTCACTTATTCTTTGGGAGAAGAGGCCAAACCCCACATGCCTACAACCTCCTTCCATCTACTTGTAGAGAGTGATAAGGTGCCCCCTGAACTCATTTTCTCCAAGCTAAACATCCACAGCTCCCTCAGCCTCTCCTCTTCAGACTTGTGCTCCAGACCCGTCACCAGCTTCATTGTCCAGAAGACCCAGCACTTCTCCTTGCTGACCCCCATACAACAGGCCTCAAGCAATCGCTCCAGCCTGTCCAGATCCCTCTGTAGAGCCTTCCTGCCCTCCAGCAGATCAACACTCCTTGGAGTCATGCCCAACTTGAAATCACTGCAACTTGGAATCACCTGTAAACTTACTGAGAGAGGTTCCCCTCATCCAGATCATGGGTAAAGACACTAAATAGAAACAGCCCCAATACTGACCCCTGGGGCACACCGCTTGTGACCGACCACCAGCTGGCTTTAGCTCCATTCACCGCCACTCTCTGGGCTCAGCCATCCAGCCAGTTTTTTACCCAGCAAAGAGTGGACCCATCCAAGGCATAAGCAGACAGTTTATCCAGGAGAATGCTGTGGGAGAGGGTGGCAAAGGCTTTACTAAATTCCAGGTGGACAACATCCACAGCTTTTCCCTCATCCATTGAGCAGGTCACCCTGTCATACAAGGACTGACACTTAGCCAAACAACTAATAAATTATGAGGCAACAGATTTGGAAATCCTGTAATTCCTGGGTGTTTATCAAGCAAATTTCAACTAGTTATAAAGCCAGGCATATTGGGGTACACCGAGTTAGTAATTGTTATCAACTGAGCCAACAGAATACTTACCATACTTTTTCTACTGATATGTTGACTTTTATTTGTATTTCTTTATATTGACATGTATATAACACTTTATATGTAGAGTGTTATGATCTATTTTTATACTGCTAATGTCAATTTTAAAAAGTTGTGAATTGTGATTGAAAATATGAAAAGGGGAGTCTAACAGCAGAAGTTTGATAATCCTGTGGACTCAAATGCTACTTTCACCTTCACGCTGACCTCATGTAACACTTTATTACATTCCTAGAGGATTAGGCTGGAAGCACAAAAAGCTTAAAGTCAATCCAAGGCGAAAAGAAATTCAGACTAACTCTTTATCTCCCTAAAAAGCTCATTCATTCACTGCCTCCAATCCTGTTTTCATTCATTTTATCAGGAAAAGAACTTCAGGAAAGTAATTCCTTGTAGCTGAAACACTGATCTGTAGATTAATTAATCCTCTCTTCCTACACTAGACTCATTCACTTACTAATACTTGAGTTACGTTTGTTATCCTTCAGTCAAATTGAAAGTTTTTATCTTTATGTTTTACAAGACTGAGGATTATTGTAATTTTTTTGACAAATCTTTTGACCTTATCTTCAGTACAAAAAAGCATCATACTAAAACATGTCTGTAACATTAAATCAGCTAATTTAACACTGACCAGAATTTTGTGATCGTTATAGATGAGGATGGACTACATCACTCATAGTTAATCTGAACTTGGACCAGAGCTTTGTCGTCACTCAGTTCACCCAGTGTAAAATGTGATTCTTTGTCTACCTCAGGCTCATGGTAGTGATTTTACTTGGTTCTTCACAGCTCATCTAACGTAATAAAATTCTGCAGTACATCTTAAAATCATTCTCAAGTTAATAGTAAATTTTTTTTATTTCCATTTATTCATCTATACGTTTTTCAAAATTCTCCTGTCTTCTACATATTCTGCATATTTATTTGACCACATTTGTTATAGGAATAAGGCAGTCTACCATAATTAGTTAATGCACATTCTTGCAATTGGAGGAACTGGAACACAGAAATCTGCTAGAGGCTAGATTGTCAAAAGCATTTAATGGATTCATTCTCATTGGTTCAATACCAGACATGACTGAAAAGGAGTGACATACCTAATTATGTGTAAAATTTGGGCCAAATAATTCAAACAAAAGCATGCAGGAAGTGTAACCACATGGTAAGTTTATGCCTTTAATCTTGAGGACCAGGCATTTCTTTTGCCACCAGACTCATTCACCTACTAAGACTTAAAGCTGAGTTACAGTTGTTATCCTTCAGTCAAACAGAAAATTTTTATCTTAATATTTTAGAAAACTGAAGATTTTTGGTTTTATTTTGGAAGGTTTTTTGGAAAAACATCTTGTATTTTGATTTAAGATTAGTTTCAGGTTGTGGTCCCAAGACAAAATTGTTCCTGTTATATTTGCTGCTAAAGAGTGGTTCAAGGTAGAGCTTTTATTCTTGAATTTATCCTGAAGTTTACATAGCCACTTTCTTAGTCAGTGTCAGATTGACATTAAAGATGGCCAATTTAAAATATTTCAAAAGATTTCATTGAGCTTAGAACTACAAAACACCTTAAATTATAAAATCCTGGATGACTACAGATTTAATGGCTGACGTAAATAGATCCATCATTCCATTATGGTGAAGTATCCATTTTAATTACTTAGGAAACTCAATGTTATTAACAGAGTCCTTGAAAGGTCACTACATAAAGGCTTCACAATTAATTTTTTCATCTCAAGATTAAGAATGCAGAGTTTGTCAACTTTATATCTTGTCATTCCTAATTTTACTTGAAAGACAGGGTTAACTGCCTTTTATGTGTTTGTGTCTTGAGATACACAACCCCAAACATAATTCCAAAATATTCCTCATTTAACCACCACACCTTAAATAGAAGTCTCTTAAATAAAATATTCATAACAATATAAATCATATGAACTACACATGCTTGCATAAACGAATCTTAAGAAGGATAGTTTTTGGGTTTTGAAGAATCACAGGAAGCAGAGAAATAGGAAGTCAAGATTTTAAACTGGAGATTTAAACTGGAGAGGTATGTACAAGGAAGTAGATACCTATTAATCAAGTAATAATGAAAATTTAATCTGTTGTGAAAATTGTTTAGGTCAATATATGGAGAATATAAAAGAAATACAATTAAAACCATGTGGAAAAGTAAGAACCAGGAGAGCATTTATAGTATGAAAATGTGTTGTGTGGATGTGATCAATAGAGGAAGGGGGAGAGAGAGCATTTCATTCATCTGACAAAGATTTGAGAATAACGTAGTTCTTCAATCTCTGCTTTGTAATGTTCTTTATTTTGAAACTGGTCACCAGAGGACAGTCTTAATCACTCCACAATTGGAAGACTGTTGATTGTTTCTCTGATGTTTTGGGGGGCTGATTCTCTTTGGGTTTGTACTTTTTTAAGCAGTTACTCAAAGGCTTCCCTTATCTAAGCTAAGACCATGTGACTTTGTTGAAAAACTCATCCAGCTGATGAGATAAATACCTAGTTTTAGGGGTCCTAGCAGGTTTTTTCCAAGTCTCTCAAACAGCACTAGTGAATGGAAGATAAGTTTGTTTCATGCCTTGCAATCTTTTAGCTTCATAAGGACTATAAATACTGTTTATTCAATCATTAAATAGGTAGGTTTAAATATAGCATGGTACAAAGAGAATAAGTATCCTTTCTTCTTTAAGATAAAATATTTTTTTTTTATTTCAGTGTGGGGAAAACAAGTTAATTTTATGTACCTATTTTTGTAACTGAAACTGAGATCCAGTTTAAATACCTGCACTCACATTTACCTATAGTATATAACCTCTTGTCTGTGGCTGGCCAAGTTTCTACATTGGTTATGCCCTCCTACGGTTTTTCATATTTCTGAAACTTGAGTTTTGTTGTAGTGTTACCAGTTGGCCTCTTACTCCTGGGTACAGTACACTTTGCTTAGGAACCACAGTAAATAAAGTCTTTAAGCTTTGAAACACTTTCAGAAAACTGTATTTTGTGCACTACAAACTGGATTAATTAGTAACCATTATAATTTCCAAGTCATGGGTCTCCAAACATGCATGTAATAGGCTGCATATTCCCTGTATATCTGCCAATTAGACAGAAAAATATTGAAAGGGTAAGATATGAAGGCAGTTCAGTTTTATGTTGTACAATCAAAAGGCTTGTAGTTTCCAGATAACATCACAAGGAGCTTAGTGACAGTTACCCATGAGCACGTATTGTCCATGAATTATCAACTGATATAAAATACAGAAACCAGCCACTTTCCTTCAGCACATGGCATTTGAAATATCACTGTATGCAATTACTGAGAGAAGGTTTTGTATCATCCAAGTCAGAGACTAAAATTCGTGGTTTGCTTAAATCTAGCTTCATATGTGGCCAAGCTCATTATTTTGAAGATGAAGGCCAGCTTCTCTTTCTGACATTTCTCTGTAGCTAGATTTACATACACACATGGCCATAGCTTAAGGCTGCTACAGTTACTGCTCCTGACTGAAGCTTCCTGTAAGATCTAGGCAACTAGTAAAACCAGCAGATGTTACCTCTCTACTAGTGGGTCATTTACTTGGGATAAGTGAGTGGGGAGTCAAGAAAAAGGTGGACAATAAAAAGTCAAACCAACAAGAACTCTTTAATCTCCCTTGGCTTGGTCATCATATGAGTGCAACCAAGGACAGTATTTGTTTGGTGGAATGCAGGTATATAGCTATAAAAATAAATACAACTATTTTCCCCTGAAAGTTATCACATGCTAAAGATTTATCTCTGCTGAGTGTGTATCTTTAAATCCATCTTGTGAGAAGTACTACCCTTTAAGCAAGCCTGTAAGATCCTAGTAAACACATTGCTTTTGTCAGTAGCTTTGTGTGGATTAGCAAGAACATAGTTAACATCTTTAAAGTAGACTATTTTAGCCTCGTTAGATGTTGAGGAAAGGAAATTGAATTACCTCAATGTAAAAGAACATTTGCAGGCATATGACATTATCATTATATTTTTTTAGAAATGGTTGCAGAAATTATTATTTTAGAGGGCTGATTGTTGCACTTGCCATGCAAGGCCTCCAGATATTGTAACACTAGATGCATAAAATAAAGTTTTCTCAGTCAATGAAACAGCATTTTTAATATTCTTTGGGGAAATAGTAGACTTCAGGAAATATCTCCAACAGTGCTGAAGTATCTGTGTTTTCAAGACCACCTGCTGTATACTTTTAAAACTACTAAGAATAAAACTCAGTGCCCAGCAGAGCCTGTTTGAATTCTAATAGCTTCAATAAATGCTTCCTCATAGAATGGAGAAAGTGTCTTAACTGCTGCTGGCTCTGCATACCCACCTTTGTGGCAGGTGGGAATCTTCTCTCTGTTGTTGAACACCAATAGTAGGTGAACTGGAAATAGAGAATGAACCCTATTTTGTATGGTATTTTCGTTCTTTTTACTGAATGAGCAATTTCCTTTTATTTGTGTTTCCACTTTGCAACAGGATTTCCAGGTAGGTTGATACTTTGGCATTTGTAATAATACATCACTTCAGGTGAGACTATTTAAAGGTTTTCTATTGTTTTGAAGGCAGAATACAGGACAAGCTCACCAATACATTTCAGGAGCTTTGTGCCTTTTGACACAAAGCAGCCATGAACCTGACTTAACAGACTAGTTAAATTGGTTTTATGGCCTCTTTGTGCTGTGGGAATATTGTAAAACAGCTGGAGTGCATTGCTGATGTATCTGGTCCTAAATTGCTTGCATGGTATGAAATGCGGTTGTACAGCTGTCCCATGGAGATCCTCTCAAAACAGCATCCATCTAGTGACACTGCACCAGCAAACTGGGGCTTTAAAGGAAGGCACCTGGTACATACCACATTAGGTAGCTTTCATCTTAGTAGACCTGATGTACTTCAAAAGCATCATTAATATCCTTTCAGTTAAAAGAATAAGTGACTGAGACATCAGATGCATCTATACAAATATGGTGCAGATCAGACATGCATGTTCAAAGGGAAGTGCCAGTCATTGCTTGTCCTGCATTCTGGTTCAGATCATGAAAGCATATTGTAACACGCATTTAATCCCTTTTGAATGAAGAGAAGCACAGCTCTGCACTCTGGTAGTAGGCCTACTGGATCCCAGCAAATAATAAGCATTAATTCTACAGGACTAGACTAAAATTTATCCAAAATACCTAGCCCTGCTCCCTCTTCCACAATGGTGGAGTGCAGGTGCTTACCAATAACTCTTTCACTCCATGTCTGCTCTTACTTGTGCTCTGCTACTTGCTAATGCACACCTATGTAAGGGATTGGTCCGTGCTACTGTCCACCCAGGAGAAATTCTAGGTTTCCCGAAACTGAATTCTTGCCATAATTTCTGGATGCTTGAGGTGGGACTGTAGCCCTTTGTGGAACCCAATTTGAATTCCTTCCTTTATATGCTATCACAGCAGAAGTTTTTAATAGGTTGTCCTCAAGTGTTCTCTTTTGCAACTTACCTTTTTTAACAACTTTATTGTAATAACATATTCTATCTCCAACTGCTCACTACAAGAATTGCTTATATGTTCTGTAGATCTAGAATTCTCAGTGTCTGCACACACACACACTCTGTCTTTCCCCTCCCCACAAAGAATTGTGAGTTAAGACTTTCTGGGTAATATTTCTAAGACAATAGGTAATTCTGCCCTTAACACAGCAATATCAGCAAAAGCTGGTGCAGGGACACTGTTTACATAGGTAACTCTTGAGCAACTTTGTACTTAGTGACTGTCAAGACAAACCTTTTTTTGTCTCATATTTCCCAAACGCTTACTACTGAGTGTCATATACTCAAGACATGCCTTTGAGAGAGATTCATGGTAATGAGCATTAGCTATTTATATCCTGCTCCCTAATGCAGTGCTTCTACTTAGCTTTGTATTTTATCTGGTATTTTGGGGGAGGTTAAGCTAGAGATGAGCTCTCCTGCTGTAGGGGAAAGATGAGATTTTCCAACTCAATATCAGAGCAAAAAGCAATGCTGAAGATTAATTGAACCAATTAGAGGAAAATACAATATGCTGACTTAAGTGCATAAACAATGGGGTTTCTATTGTTGCCCTATGTGCTTATATTTTAATTACCATCAGCTCGTCAGCATGAATCTTCATGCATTGCACATTATGAAATGCTAATTAGTAAATGGGTGTTGCATTGAATGTTGGCTTCAATTTAAAAACTAATTGAAGATTCTATCAAATCCTCAACCCCAAAAGTCACATTGCTTAGGCCAGGTGGAGATGGTATTAAGAAAATAAAATGCTTTTACAAACACCTGCTATATCATAGAATCATAAAATCTTTTAATGGTTTGGGTTGGAAGGGTGTCTTAAAGATCATCTAGTCCATCCAACCCCCTGCTGCCATGGTCAGGGACACTTTCAACTAGATCAGGTTGCTCAGAGCCCAGTCCAACCCAGCCTGAAACATCTTCAGAGATGGGACATCCACAGTTTCTCTGGGCAACCTGTTCCGGTACCTCGCCACCCTCACGGTAAAGAATATTTTCCTAATATCTAATCTAAACCTACTCTCAGTCTGAAGTCATTCCCCTTTGTACTATCACTGCATGCCCTTGCCAGTAATCTTGCCCCATCTTTCCCATAAATTCCCTTTAGGTACTGGTAGGTTGCAATTAGGTCACCCCAAATCCTTCTCTTTTCCGGGCTGAACAATCCTAATTCTCTTGCCTTTCCTCATAGGAGAGATGCTCCATCCCTCTGATCAGCTTGGTAGCCCTCCTTCAGACTCGTGGATATGATCAGCTATCAGTAGATGAAATTCGAAAGCTACTTGCAGATTGCACTCTCAAAAGTTGCAAAAATAAGAAAATACATAATCATCCTTAACCTTCTTACTGATCTTTTCAGTAACAAGCAATTATCCATAGTGGTTTAACTGTCTGGGTGTCTCAGTTATTTTAATCCAGCTTTCATCCAGGTCCTTTGATTAGTTCCATATATCCTTTTGTTACTTTCAACAAACTATATTACATAAAAAGTAGTTTGGAAACCCAGTTTTTCTTGGATAGTCTATTCTAATTTTTGGGGTTTTTTTTTTAGATGCAAGGTGACAAACTATATTTGCATGATCAATTAAAAGGGAAAACTGCAAGGTCTTCCTGGTGTCAGTGCAGGGTCTTTGAGGGCAGGACTCTTACTTGACTGGATTTAGATTTGTGTAGCTCTGCTGCTGAGAAATGAGTTAGATTTGAGTTTGAAGGGTAGAATATAGCATAGAGGCAAATAAACAGAGGGTTTTAATTAACAAAACAAAATCGAGAAACTGGTCATTCATAGGATTCCACTGTTGGATCTCTTCTCTGTGATGCCAAGTGACAAGACCCAAGAGAATGGCCTGAAGTTGCGTCAGGGGATGTTTAGTTTGAACATTAGAAAAAGATTCTTCACCCACAGGGTGGCTGGGCATTGGAACAGGCTCCCCTGGGAAGGGGTCACAGCACCTGACAGAGTTCAGAAAGTGTTTGGAAAATGATCTCAGGCACATGGTGTGGCTCTTGGGGATGGTGCTGTGCAGGGCCAGAGCTGGACTCAATGATCCTTGTGGGCACCTTTCAACTCAGCATATTCTGTGATTCTGTGAAATAGGAAATATAACCGAGTTCTTTGGTGAGGCAACTAATACCCATACCAACCCACAATCTGAATGACCAGTTTCTAGATTTCATTTTATTAATTTTAAAAAATTCCCACCAAAATTATAAAAATAAGTAGGTCAATTTCTTACGTTTTCAGAGACCCTGTAGCTGTAGGAAAGCCTTGCATGAATTCATTCTCTATTGTTAAGTAATGGATTCTTACAACTGAGAGATGTCACATAGATTTTGTGAATTTGTAGGGCCAAATTACATTACATCTATGAAGCATAGTCTATTTTACTAGCAACATTAATACTTAATCTGTTTTTCATGCTACTGTGAATTCATAATCTGTCTGAACTAAGGAGATAAAATTTATGCTGATAAAATTCTATGCTGAAACTTTAAACATAAAAGCAAATCTGAAGAATTTACCATTACAAAGAAAAAAATGCTCTTAATTTGGAGTGATTTTTTGATCAAATCATGTTTTTCTAGCTTTATCCTGTATGTAGTTTGCAGCAATTCACAGATGGCTGTCCATTCACATGGCCAAGTACTGATTTATACTTGCATATTTTTAAAGATAGATCAAGGAGAAGGAGCAATTGTGGATAACTTACAAGAAGCAAAGTAACATAGCAAATCACTAACCACAGTTAAGGTTTGCAAGGGAGCAAAATGCCAGTTTTAGACAAGTGCCTTTCTCAGCATGAAAACCCTAGCTAGTATCCAAAACCAAAGAGAGCTGTCAGTAGAGAGAGATGTTGAGGAAAACTGGCCTCAGTTACTATGCTACAAACATATTTATTCCCATTAACATAACTTATTTTTATATTAAGCGGGCACTTTTTAAGTGGCATTGCCTGCTTTTTGTTTGTTTTTCAATTAAACAAGTTGGTTGACTGCTTGACACCTATCTGAGACACATACATAATTTATGATCGGTTTTCAAAGTGCTTGTCTTTGTTTTCGTTGTGCTCTCAAGACTATTGTTTAAAAAAATGATTTCCAGGCAGCATTGTCATTCTAGCCATCCTAAGTTTTGCTGGATCTTCATATTCCAAATCAACAGGCAAGTGAAATAGTACAAAGGACTGAACAGTTAGAAAGTGCAAACTAGATTATTCCTCATTTTAAAAACCCCATGGTTTCATTTGTGTTTCTAAATCTGTGCATAGAATCTTAGCATTGGACTCTTACTATATAAGGAAAAAAAAAATTTTAATTAATTAGAAATTAATAGAATAATTATGTAATTATAATAAATAATTACTTATATACTATATTATATTAATATATAATTAAGACATTATCTGTATAAGATTTGAATGGTTTTGCATTCACCAAATGCACAAGTAACTTTTCTCAAAACACCCAATTATTTTTTTAAATGTATTCTTCACAGAAGGTAACTTTATTACTCTCTTTCATATCTGATATGTTAACACTCCACTCTAAAAAGATATAAACAGTTGTTATTATAGAAACATAATAACAAAATAATTATCATATTATTCATTCCTTTGATTAATGTTTTAATACCAAACATATATATTCAGATGAGCATGGGTGAACATAGACAAAATGTCCAGCAGCAGAAATTTTATCGTATTACACATCTGCTTGAAAATTAAGTACACTTGAAAAGCTAGTACATTTTCTGCTGATCTTAGTCAAGTTTCTGGGGGGTAGGTAAAGTCTAAAAGGTGTTGGTGCAAGCCTGAAAGTAACTGTCTATGTCTTTGGCGCAAAAATTGCTCTGGTTCTATTAAAATTTCTGTAATATACTTTTTCTTGTGAGTGTACCACCTCTGAGCTATCAGATTGTTCCTAAAATATGAGGGAGGAAGATATTTTTCATTGTAGTAGCAAAGGCTTCAAAAAGATTTGACATGAATTAGTTTTATAGAAATCCCTTTTCAAAAAATATTTACGTGAAAAACATGTTAATATTATCACTAGCAAATAATAACAAACACTGAGTCATGAAAGATGTCCATGGTTGTTTTGAACGTAAGGAAAATAAACATTCAGTTATAAAACAGGTCAAAACGAAAATATGATAGACCATTATCTGCATAAGTTCCAAATTGTTCTGTATTCACCAGCTGTGCATGTAACTGTATTTTCTCAAAACTACAAATTATTTTTAATGTATTCTTCCCAGAAGGTATGTTTATTATTGCTTTTTCATATCTGATATATCAACACTCCAGTCTAAAAATTATATACAGTTAAACTTTATACAGTCAGCTGTTCTACATATATGTTGTGTTCTAGAGTGGTATAATATTTATTTTTCCATTGAAAAATAATCTTATTTATGACCATAACAAAGAATCAATTGAAGGAGGTTTACTGGAAAAATGTTAAATCCATTTCACATGACAAAGGACAGTGTAAATGGTCCTTCACAATCCTGTTTGCTGATCTGAATGTGATGTCATTTGATTCTCCATAAGAACATAAGAACCTTGCTAAAAAGTAATTGTTAGAGAAACTGAGTGGGCCATTTTGCCTATTTCCTCACAATCTGTTTTCAGAAAAATTTTGACTCACAGGTGAAAGGCAGTGCTGATTTCTTCAGTCAGCTTTGGCTAAGGCAAACCCACACCAGGCTTCAGCTTGCAGGAGCTGGCATGCAGATGAGGTGAACCAACCCCAGCAACTGCAGGAAGTTGTTTCACTAAAATATAATGGACCTTACTTCTGAGAACAAACTTCACCTCTTGTCATTTACCTGTCAGGAATCTGTCTTGGGAAACTGTTCACATGCAGTCCATCCGAGTGCATGCAGATACAGGAGACTTCCAGTAATAACCACTAATGGGACACACCACATAAATTTCTCTAGCTGAAAATATTTAATATGGGGGAAAAGACTGAGCAGTAATTTGCAAGGGCCTTCAGAATAGAGATATAACCAAGTACATACATAAACAGATTTCTTCCCCAAAGCCTAGCCAAGAGTACTGGCTATTAACAGAACATTAGTAGTAACATTTTTAGTCTAAATAACAAGTAATTAGCCGACCACATTAAACAATAATGAGAGCTAGTAATCATTTTTTTATCAGCAAAATTAGCCTGGACCCATTTTAAAACAACATTTAATACAAACAGCTTAATGAATATGGAGAAGGCAAAAGTTATGCACAGAACCAAATGTTCTCTGCAAACCAAAGATAATTACTGTATCTTGACTGTTATGCATGAACTTCTATAGAACAGTTGTTTCCCCACTGTTCATTCTTGTGTATGCATAAATTATGGCAGTTTGCTGTTAGTGTCTCCAAAGGACTTAGTTTCGTATGAAAATGAAATAAATTGGTGATCAATTTTGAAAACACTCTTTGATCTGCAGTTTTGATGCACTATCTTTGAGAAGCCTATCTAAAGAATAGTAAGAATCAAATATTAATGGAATTTTTTTATGACGGTACAAGGGCAAAGTAAGTATCTTCTTTGTCTGTGTGGTACTAAATAATGTGTTGAGGAGTAGGCTGGATTTATATAGACACTACTGGTGTCCTGAACTTAGGGTGCATAGAAGTAACCCATAAACACGGAATTTTTTCCATTGAGAACTCTGTGTCTTGAAACTGATGATGAATTGTGATGCCCAGTAAGATGATTAAGGGTTGGAGCACCTCTCCTACGAGAAAAAGAGAATTGGCACTGTTCAGAGGGGAGAAGAGAAGGTGACATAACTGCAGCCTGAAGTACCTGAATGAACCATAGAGAGAAAGATGGAGAAAGACTTTTTTAAAAATGCATGTCATGACAAGACAAAGAGGAATGGCATCAAACTAAAAGAGAGTAGGTTTTCATTAGATATTAAGAAGAAATTCTTACTGTTAGGGTGGTGAGACACTTGAACAAGTTGCCCAGAGAAGTGGTGGGTATCCCACCCCTTAACATGTTCAAGGACAGGTTGGATGGGGCTCTGAGCAACCTGGTCATGTGAAAGGTGTCCCTGCCCATGGCAGGAGGTTAGAACTATATGATCTTTAAAGTCCATTCCAACCCAAGGCCTTCTGTGATTCTATGATAATCATTTAATATGTCCTAGAAGCTGTGCCTCTGTGATTGAAGTTATAATTCCTGGTTTTGTCTTGTGAGACAAAAGACTCAAACAGTATTTCCAGTAAATGTCTTTTCAAACAGTGCCCTTACGAAGAAGTTAGACAAAAACGTGTGTATTTTCTTTAGCCTCAACTGCCTTGAAATGGATTGAGGGGGTATTCCATGACAGAATTCTTCTGTTCAATACTCTGATTTTTGTCTGTATTTTCTAAGGTAGACACTCCAATTTATACAGAACTAGCTTCTTCAAACATGTTGAACTGAGGAAAAATATCAGCACCTTCTGTGATTTACACACTATCATACGCAGTCTGTGTCTGTGCTTAGAAATACAGTATTTGTAGCACCTTATGAAGAAGTTAGATAGCACTACAATATAATTAGTACAGGTCTTGTCAACTAAAAGCCAAAGCTGATTAAGTCAAATTGTGGCAAGTCAACATATATTAAAGTAGGCAAAGGCTTTCAGGGGAAGTGTTTTTACTATTCTGTGATACACATTCAGCTGCTTCAGTAGACCTGAACCTCCACTCATTTCTACTCAATCATTTGACATGATGTCTCTGGACAGATTTAAATCAAGTCTTTAGAAATTTGGAGAAGACTATTAATTGTCTCGCTTCTGCAATTCTCAGTGCTACTCAGATTTTTTCCAAATATTACTACAGTGCATTTATGGAATACAGAACTTGACGTTGCCAGAATATATTACCCAATCCTTTATTATACTAAATCTTCTAAATAACCTTTTTATTTTGATAAAGAAGAAGCCATGAATGACAAATTATACATGAGTATTTTTAAGGAGAAACATATTACTACTGAAAATTAGGGACTTGAACTTCTGCTTCCATTTTCTGAATTTCCTTTGCTTTCAACAGCACTGGCCCAGTTCATTAAAGTTACCTCAACTGTGCTGAACAGAAAGTTGGTATAGAATGAGGATAACCTCTCCATTGTCTATAAAGCCTTCTTGTGTCTTGAATATCATGTGTTGCAAGTACTTTCCTCCAATTTGTTCGTACAGTTATACTAAATTGAAATTAATATGGGAATATTTTATAAATGTGCATTGTCCACTACTCAAATGTATTTTATTAATATTCATTCATAATGTTTGAGGGAAGTATTTATATCTAAGCAGGGTCTTCCAGGCAAAAGCAGTCACACAGATCAGGATTACAATAATTTTTTTTTCATATAGCTGGTGTCATCATCAGGTTACATTAGTTTTTATAGAGTTCAATATAGAATTTGTACCTTTGCTAAATTTGATTCTGTCTAGTGAACTCCCACTATTACAGTACGTCAGAAATTTGTGAAAGCAGAAAACAAGAAGTAACTGTAACAGTATCAAGTTTGTACTTATGTATAGCAGTACATTGTTTACCTTAATGCATCCTGATACGTGTAAGCGGACATGGACTGCTCAGCCATTGCTCTGGGAAAAGTCTGAAAATGCCCTCTGTGTTAAACATAACTCTAATCTTTTGTTTTGTTTTTAAGCTTTTCCTAAGTACTTTAATACAGTAGAATTTAACTCCACTTGGCTACCCAAAGAAAGAAAGTTTATTCGCACTTTATATAATATAATATAATTCTTACACTTTGGCCCAGTGTTTTCTTGTGGGACAGAAAATAGTCTGAAAAAAACAGCCAAAGCATTCTGCCTTAAGAAAGATCATACTTTGATTTCTACTCAACAAATAAAGTTGCTATAACTTTTAAGACTAAAGACTCTGCTTTGTAAAGTGATGAGTAAGATCTATGTATCTGTCAAAAAACCACTTTGGTCTAGTTTTACATTCATAAAATATAAGGCGCCACAATAGGGTCAAAAATAAGCAGTATACAACTAAGTTATTTCTTAATAAAGTTTGTGTATGCAGATTTAAAAATCCTGATTTTGTCTCTAAAACATTGTGGACTTTTACAACGCCAGGCTTGCACTTCCATTCTGTAGAGAAATCCTTGCAGCAATAGAGCTAGGAATGAATAAAGCATTCTGCTTATGTGCTTGCTAATTTTTAACAGCTGTATAAAAGTTCTTTATAAAATGTGGCAACCTACAAAACCTCATTACTGAATTGCAAGGGACATTTTCATGAATCGATTTGTCCATCTTATTGAATTAAAATATTTCTGTTTTATTGTATTGAAATGTCTTTGTCTTTAGTTCTACCTGGAAGCGGTATTAAGGAATTTGTTCAGCACAGAGAAGTGGCAGCTGTACATGTTATGTTACAAAATGTGATGGTTTATGTGGTTGTTTCACAATGACCAAGTTGTTAATGCATTGGTTCTATTCTTGTTACTAAGTCTTGCAAATTCTACACAGAGTAAGAAAGTCAAATATAGGAGTATTTTTCTTTCTCAGACACCATCACTCAGGAAAATTCTGTTGATCAAATTATACCATCAGCGACTCCTCAGCAACTTGATCCTCTTCAGGTGCTGACTTCTGGATGACTGATCGTCCCTGGCTGTGGGCCTGCACTGGTGTTACTGAGCAGGATTTGATAAGCAGTGCTCTCTATACTGTACGGAAAAGGAACTGTACTGAGGAGACTCCTCAGTCTCCTGTTTCTGTGCCGGTGTTATCATGCACAAAGTAGAAAGCAGTGGAGATTTACTTTAGTCGTGCAATGAGGCAAAGACAGTCAAAGGCACGGTGTGAGTGGGTGTGGTGAGCGGGGACATGCTGTCCTTGCACAGCTGCTCTTCACAAGGGCAAAGAAGGAAGCTTGTGGGAACAAGGGTCAGGAGACACAACAGTTAATGCCTGCTGTGCCTTTGCTGTTTACCCTCTAAAACTTCTTGAATTAAGAGTTTTCTTCTGAAAAACATTTTGGGGACTATCTTAGTTATTCAGAAAGGATATATTTTTTATTCTGTATGATGAGTCTTGAGCCTACAAAATTTCCCAGTAATTGCACAGCTGGGAATCACTCTGTCTTCTGATAGAATGAATGGCAACTGAATTTAATATCAATCTGAAACATTCTACCGGGCCTAGACATAAAATATGTGCTTGTAACATTAAAATTTTATGTGTACTAGTAACAACAGAATAAAATATAGGAAGTTTGTTCTAACCTGATTTCTGCTGTTTGTAATTTCTTTGTTATTTTCATGGTGCCTGAGGTTGCCACATTCTTACAGGAGAATTGGAATGGAAGTACAACACAGGAATGTTAAACTTTGCTAAATTATATTCTTGTACTAGATAATGTCTCCACAAACCTGTGCAGTTACTCTGATTGAATAGCTTTTATGGGATTAGAATTTTTTAATTAATATATCTTAACATAAATACTTACTTCTCTCATCTTTTTCTAATTCTTTGAGGTGTGAAATGTCCTCAATTATTTTTGAAAGTTTCCTGATCTTGAATATCTTTGGAACTCTAATGTAGTAAATATTTTTTGTTACTGGTTAGCAAAATTCTATTTATCTTCTTCTCAGTGTTCTGCTTATATGTTCTTGTCTTTTGTGTTCCATATTCTGGTTTTTTTTTTTTTATTTGGTACCTCAAGCACGTTAAGCACATGTAAAATTGAGTTTTCTAGTCCCCCCTTGAGAGAAACATTACTTGAATAGCACATACACAGCAAACAAGCAAATCTTGAGTTCTTGTACTCTATCATCAAAACACTTTGAACAGGAGAGGCAAAAGCATCACTGTCAATCACTGACAGTAATTCTACAATTTTTAATCACAACTCTATGTCCCAGGGTGTCATTTTTTGTTAACTTTTGTGATTGTAATTTTGAATTAATATCTAATCTATTCTTTCACATTCCAAATATGGTGAGTGAGTGTTAATCCTCATTTATAACGCACATTTCCTGTAACTAAATTATTGGCTGCCTCCACAGAGTGAGTGCTTCTCTGTAGAATTGCTTCTTACTACTTTGATAATTTAAGCCTTGCATAAGAGTCTCCTTGTGGACAGGATCCCTGCTAGTTTTCATGGGGAATTTTACCTGAGTTTAGTCCAGAAGGTAAGGCCAACAATATTGCATCTAAAAGCAATCCATTTTCAGTTCTTAAGTTACCAGACCTAGTTTGATGTGGTAAATAACTCAATGGCATATTTAAGAGAGAGATGTGTGTTTCTAATTTACTTACACACATGGTGTCTGAATTCTGATGCCAATGCAATTAAAGAGTAAATTTTGAATATAAGTGAAAAACACCACTGAGAAACCAGGGTAAATTGGCTCAAATCCAATCCCAATGCAACACATATTGACTTCAGTATCCTCCAGATAATTTTTCCATTTTTCTAGTCTGAGACTCAAAGACTGTATAGGAATGTTTACTCCCTGGGTGTCATGGTTTAATTCCAGCCAGCAATCAAGCCTCATACAGCTGTTCACTCACTCTCCCACCAGCAGGATCAAGAATGAGAAGCGTAAAAGAAAACTCATGGGTTGAGATAAAGACAGTTTCATACGGAAAGCAAAAGCTGCACACACAGGCAGAGCAAAACAAGGAATTGATTCAGTGCTTCCCATGGGCAGGCAGGAGTTCAGCCCCCTCCAGAAGAGCAGGGCCCCATCACACGTAACAGTGACTTGGGAAGACAAACGCCATCACTTCAAACATTCCTGCTTTCATCCTTCTTCCCCCCCACTTTATTCACTGAGCGTGATGTCAGGTGGTCCGAGGTGGTCAGTTTGGGTCACCTGTCCTGGCTGTGTCTCCTCCCAACCTCCCATGCACCCCCAGCTTCCCTGCCAGTGTGGCTGTGTGAAAAGCAGAAAAGGCCTTGGCTCTGTGTGAGCCCTGCTCAGCAATAACAAAAACATCTCTGTATTATCCACCCTATGTTCAGCTCAAGTCCACAACACAGCCCCACACCAGCCACTGTGAAGAAAATTAATTCTGCCCCAGCCAAAACCAGCACACCATGCAAAGAGCCCTTTAGGCCTGTAAATGTGTTGTTGCTCTGAGTCTCATTTAACTACTTTTTGCATTTCTCAGTCTTGCTGTGACATTGGGACTTTCCTGGACACTGAATTCAAAAGCACATTCCGTGGCAATGCATATGCAGTTCCACAGAGATCCTCCTTTTGCTGAAGTTTTCAGTGGTGTGGTCACAATTAAACAACACAGTACCATAAACAAGCTCTGGTTCAGGCAACTTTAAGTTTTCTTACTGAGATAAGTGATGCAATTTGTTTTACCAGTAATTAGTATTTTAGTTGTGTACCGGAAGATCATTGACCTTCCAGTCCTTTCCAGTACTTTGAATACACACTTGTGTCATAGTGGGCATTTAAGCAAAATAATCAAATATCATGAAATGTAAGAAATACTCAGAACTGTTTTGATTGCCAAGGTGAACTGAATCCACACAAATAACTTCAGCATAAAGCCTTATAGGAGGACCAAGAGAGTCAGACTGACTGCCACTGACTTTTAGAGAAAAGCAGGAATCTGTATTCTGTTGAAAATCCCAAATATAAAAGGTAGCCTACTTTTAGGATAAGAACAAAACTGTCACTAGTGTCAGCAGAATGCTGTGAATCGAAAGATATGTGCACAGAGATTTGCCTCATGAGCTCAAAATGAAATAGCATTATGTACATTATATTTACAGATTTGTACCTGACCAAATCTATTTTATTATTAAGATTAGTACATTTGAGAAGAATGGTATCCATATTTTGCTGTTAACTTTTTGAGGACAGAATGCTTGTGTTTAAATGCAATAAATGAACAGTGTTTCCCTCACCCTAGTTATACTTTCTCTCTGTGGTATATGATTATCCTGTCTGGATATAAACATCTGAAGACTATGTAAAAAAATGTGAGATTTCACCAAATATATTTTTCCTTTCTAATGTGATTTGCTGAATCCAACTCTCCTCGGTTATCTTAAATCTTTCTTCTTTTCCTTAAATATGACATAATTGCAGGGAACTATGATTGCAGTAAGCATTGTTCTTTTATATCTGTTGCATTTCAGATCAGAAAAGTCAAGCTATGTAATTTACACTCAAGTAGGGAAGTGGAGGGGAAATGCAGTGGTAGTGTCTGTGGAATCCTCAGGTGACAAAGTGTTTATGGATGCTCTCTTCAGGGTATCTCAGAGGATCCCAGCAGGACTAGTTATAATTTAATTTTAGGTCAATGAATAGGCAACAATTTGCCAAAAAGCCCTGATACTTTTGATATTAAGAGATGAAAAATTTCTTCATGTAGGTGGGAATGGTACAGTTTTTATAAAATTATTTTATATGCTTCTGAGTGAAAAAGAAGGACTGTGCATATAAAGAATCAGCTGTTATGAAGTCCTAAGTCTTTCTTGCCTTGATTTTTCTGGTCTTTGTATTCTTGTTCATCATCTTCAATTATCTGTCCTTTCAGAAGTCTTTAATCCAAAAATTTTTTTCATTTTTACATGCCTTTTTATTATTCTTTTGCCTTATTGTTTCATTTTCCCAAGATACACCTATGAGAGGGACCAGTTAGCAAAATAGTTTCAGAAGTAAATGGAAGGTCTTAGTTCTCTGCACGTACCCTTTTCATCTTTTATCCTCTTCATGACATTTTTAACCTGTTCTAAATAAAAAAGAATATCTAATGCTACTTTTTGTAGTTGTCTTTCAATGGCTGTAGTTAATTTTAAATAATGTTCTAAATCTTGTATGTGAAAGGTGTAGACAGTGGTCTGTGCTAGTTATTTATATGCAGAGCTTGAAAGGCTGCATACAGGCTGCATACAGACCAGGGATTAGAATAACTTCAGGTGATTTCACTTATTTCTCTAAAATGAGTCTGAACTGTATTTTTTTCAAAGAGTGAAGGTATACATTAGCTCTTTCTTTTCAGTAAATGTCAAGGTGATGCAGAACACTTGCAGAGTGGCTTGGAAAAGGTCTGTTTGTGACACAGTTCTCTGAAGGACATCTCTGGTGCGCATATATACTGTGTATAAAGCATATCAACTGAGTGACCATTGCTTATGAATGACAGCCTACAGAGTTGCACCAGTTAACTTGATCCATTTTTTCTCTTAGTCCAGATAATTTATAAAACTGTATTCTAAGCTGATGAAAACACAGCCATTCAGGAGATAGTTCAAATGTGATTTAATTTTTCACTTGCTTGTTTTAGTACATGAATTAGAAATACTGAGTGGGCATGAAAATATTGAAAGGTGCACTGAGTCAAGCCAAATAGCCAGATTTGCATTTTTGGTCTAACAGAAGTATCATTTGCCTAGAGAAGGGTATAGAAATACAACAAGTGTTTGAGAGTAACTTTCCTCAGTCTGTGACCCAAGGACTTGCCAAATTACAGGAGGTGTCTTTGTACTACTAACATTTAAATGGATTATTTTATCCATTAATTAGATGGGGGTTTTCTTTCAAAATTGGCCTTGTTTTTTTTAATCCAAATAGCTGCAATGTCATCGTAGAGTGAACTTCACATTATAAATGGTCTGCATTTAAAAAATAGGTTCTTTGTTTCCAGTCCTTCACCTGATAATTTCATTTGATGGCTCAGTTTTATCACATTACCAGAAACATCCATATTCGTGTTTCCCACACCATTTATCATAAGCTAGTATTAGATCTGTTTATTACACTTCCTTTTGCAGTGTGGAGAAATGCTGCTTTAGCATCGCTCTTTTTTCTCACTTTTTTTCTTGTACAGGCACCATTGCATCTCCTCCCCATCTTGGTCAGTACCTTTTCTAGTTCTTCCATAACATTTGTGAGCTGGTTCAAACACATAGTTTTTAAAATGTACATGCATTTATATACTAGCAGAATGATGTCTGCAGTTTTGCTCTCCACTTTTTCCTTGACAGTTCCTAGTACTCAAAGTGCCTTGCTGAACTTCTCATAGAAATATCTCTCACAACACCGGTATCTCTTTCCTGAGTATTTCAGTGGGCATTTTCAAAACCCATTATTGTGCATTAGGATTTTTTTCCACAAACATTACTTTATCATTTTCAACATTTTATTTCATTTTATTTACAAGATACTCAGTCTTATAACAGTAATGAATAATTTTTAAATTTTGCGAACCCAAATAATTAGGCAGCTACACCAAAATTTCACTTTGCTCAGAGGAAAGAATGGCTATAACACAATACCTCAGAAAAATGTCATCAAATTGGCTCCATTCTCAGTTGCTGCCTCCTCTCTAGGCTCAAGGTGTCTGCAGAATCCTTTTGCCAATTCTTTCGTGTGAAGTTTCTAGTATTATATGCATCCTGTTTCTGCAGTGCTTAAGGCAAAGTGTTATGAAAAGGCAATGGATTAGACTCCCACAAAAAAAAAGTCACTTGGAAAACGTATACAACTTCTTCATTCATTTTACCACTGCTGAACACCAATTATTCAATTTTTCACATCCTTCTGCTAAAGGTGTAGCTGGGTCTTGTATTCCACAAGGTTTCTCACCCATACCTCATTCCACTTCACACATGCTCATTTTTCTCTTATGAGCAACCAGAAGGATTATGACACTTGATACACAAAGTAGTCATTTGTGTCAATTGAAAGTAAATTATAAGAGTACCCTAGGACCTATTCCAACTATGCTCTAGCTGTTTTTTAGATTTAAACTGTTCCTAAGCCGTAGTTTTCCTCGGCTTTGAAATGGTCAGTTATTTTCAAATCATGAAATAAAGTGCATTTTCCCCTCCTTTTTTAAATAGTGATGTGCTTGAGATCAGGACATTTGTAATAGAGGCTTAAAACTTGAGCTAGTTTAGTTCAAAATCTGTCAACTTTTTCTAGCCCATAAACTTTATTTTCTCTCTCAAGAACACTTATTTCCTTCCATTTCCTCCATCTGTGCAAATTTCAGTCCTCCTTCTTTCCTTCTGCAATAATGATCACAGGGAATCCCAACTGATATCAGCATGCTGCCATACTACCAAAGGTTATTAGTGCCAATATTGTTAATTACTGATCTGGTAGGATATGCTGATTTAGTGGCAAGGACTGGTCTCATCTTCTCCTGAGGGTGTTTTCTCAAAAATACTGCCTACTGATTTTTATCTTTTTTATTTTTTTTTTTTTATCCTATGCCATGAGAATATTTGGTAACTTGGTACTTCCGCTCCTGACTAATTTCATCAATTATATTTGAATAATGCATTAGTACAGGACTAGAGGATAGTCTTTCAGCTAAAGGATGGCACAGAAGCTGTATTTTTCCCAGGATACCTGACTCCCGGAGCTCACTTTTTGCCCAGTGGTAGTTTCTGTGTATCTGAGTTGAAAAGCTTTTTCTTCCACAGGCTGAAGGCCTGATCCTGCTTACAATGGATAAAAAGGCTGTCTTCATTGCCATCAGTGGCATGATATGAGTGAGATGAGAACTGTGTCCTGAGTGTGTGGAAGATGGAAAATTGCAAAATAACAAGACTTAAAATAAAAGACCACCTGTTACCAGCAAAATCAGTACGAGCAAAAGGTACACAGCTATTTTAAATACAAAAATTGTCATGCAGTTTAAAACTATTGGAAGGCCTCCAAAATGATTTCCACCTTTTCCATCTTTCTTTTCATGGTTTTAAAAATTTTAGTAGCAATTTATTATATTCTGCAACAATAGAAAAATGTGAACCAAAACCCATAAAAAACCCAGAAATAAATATATGAATAATGAAAGGGTGTAGCTTTTAAATATCCAACTTCCCTGGGTGAATTATGTTTGTCTTCCTAGTAAATAGGGAGGTATTTGGTTGCTTTACAGTCTTCTCAACATAAGACGTCATATCCTTCCATTCAGTGCCTATTCTTCCTGGCAATATTTTCCCTTTAGTACATCAGTCTCCCAGTGAGAAGAAATCTCCACTCCCAGACCTCGCTGTGGGGTTTTCGTGGATCACTGATTTCAAAGACTCATCTGTTTTAAGGGGACAATGTCAAACTTTGATATTTATACTCACAAACACTTCATTTTAAATTGCTGTAGGCAGAAGAGGCAGGTCTATTCCTGTTTCTGGAGGCAAAGACCACTAGGTCTTTATTTAGTTTTCTAGTTCAGGATTTCAAATCCGGAGAGCGTTTGGGGCTGCTCAGCAAGGGAGGGATGGGAGGAAAGCATCCACTACTGGTAAAACACTTCACTATACCCTTAGGACTCACCATTAAAAATGTTCTTGGTGGTAGATTGTTAATGATAAACAGTAAGAGCTCTCCTGTCCTGGGAAAACATGGCTCAATATTCCCTACCAATCACCTGATCCTCAGAAAAACACCATCCCTTTAAAAATGTTGTACCTTCAAAATAAGAATTTACATCATCTGTCACTTGTGGAACTGTCTCACTCCCATCTGTTCTCAAGACCCTGCTGGCCTGGCACTTTTACCCTCATATTGGCAAATGATCCTGGCATCAAACTGAAGGAAAGGGGGGCTGGTGGGGAGGCACGGGAGTAAGCCCTGGGGTTGGTCAGAGCTAAAGGATCAACTGCTCCTTCCCAGCCTTGTAGGTAAATTGTGCTAACACTAAATCCCTGGGGGAGGGGTTGACTGGGGTTGGTGGCAGGGTGTGTACCTTTTCAGTGTAAAAACAGAGTATTCCTTCTGTAGGATGTTATTTCCTGTGATTTGAAATGAACTACGGTGAAAAATAGTTCCTTGGCATCATGTGTATAGTAGCAGAACTGCACATATTGTCAATGCAACATGGAGTGCAGTGATCATGGGTCCTCCTGTGATACAGCCATGTTTTTGTATCCTGCTTTTTATGTGGCCATAATTAACATGTCAGTCGTTGAAGGTCAGAAGTGACAGGCAAATTTTGACAGCCTCTGTTTCTGTGGACTGCTGGGAAGGAGAACTGAGCATATTGCTTAACAAAACCAGCATTTTCTTATTATCTCTTCAAAGATTCAGGGAGGGAGTGAGGCAATTACTCTTTTACAGGGTCTAGAGCAGCAGCAATCACCTTTGTCTGATGTGAGCTGAATATCAGGCAGCAGAATTTAAAATAGTAGGCCTGTCTCCCCCTGCACAGTAGTGCTGCACCTGCTCTGGTGAAGCAAATCTCCATCAATTCCCCTGAAAGCTGTCCATTTTCCTACCCTGGAAACTGTTTTGAATGGCCAGCATGGTGGCACAAGGTGTCCAGAGCTTGGTGGAAGAGCTGCCTCGGTGTGCAGGCAGTTTGCAAAAGCAAGCTTAGTTGGGACCTTAAAAATCAAGGTAAAACACTGGGGTTTTCTCCCTTTTTCTTAGTCTTATACTATTTGTAGCAGAAACAGAATGTTCACAGCAAACAGTTGAGCATGTCATTGTGCAAATGGCTTCATACTTTAGATGAAGAGAAATTAAATGTTTTTACCGTGGCAGATTTGCTCAGTCCTTGAACTTGTAAATTTGTTGTTACTAGCTGACAGATACAGGAAGTATTTTGGGCTAGTGACAGCGGATCTGAGATCACAGAGCTCTGATATTTGTTCATTTTTATCAGCCAAGGAAGTGATGACCTAATGTTTAGAAAATTCTGCTAAAGAGGTGGTTGTCTGGTGTGATTTGGACAAGTCCCACTTACTTGTGACTGTTGAATTTTCCTTTCTATGACACCTGTAGCCCGTTGCAGTCAGCCTCTCATCCTGTGATGTGCCTGGAGCAGGAGGGAGGTTGCAGCTCTGCAGAGCATCTGGGACTGTGCGGTCTGGTGGGTTCCAGCAGCTGGGGAGATCCCAATAAAAGGCACACTCTCTCTTATCTTCCTCTGGCTAAAAACACAGTCTCTGCAGAGAATCAACAATTCTGATTCTCAGAGTTATAGAAAAAGAGGGCTAGAAGCAAATTGAAGAATTCAGTTAAACCATACCCCTATCAAATACTGCCTTCATTATCCCTGACATAAATTTACCTCTCCCATTTTTATAAAAATCTCCACTGAGTTCCATGACTTTTCCAATATATTCTAGTGGTACACCGTCTTTATTGGTAGATTGTATCCTAATCTGAATCTTTCCCACCATCGGAACAGGATGCCCATGGAAGTGGTTGAATGACCATCCCTGGAGGGATTTAAAAGACCCAGAGGTGTGGCACTTAGGGACATGATTTAGGAGTGGACTTGGCAGTACTCTAAATGATTGGTCTAGATGATCATAAAGGTGTTTCCCAGCCTAAACAATTCTATTTTCTATGATTTTTAATTATTTTGCACCATCTTTCAAGCCCACAGGAAGCCACAAATCACTGTTACCTGTGGACAGAGAAACTTTATGAGCTAGTCTTCACAAATTGCTAAAAATTGACAAACCTTTTTCTCTGGGGAAAAAAAAAACTGATATGAAACCTGTTACACATTTGAAAGAAATGATAACATTTCATAGGTTTAACTAAACACCCTTTCTTTCCCAAATTTCTAATGTTTCTAAATATGAAGGAAAAAAAATGTGAAAAACCTCTGCATCTTTAAATTTTGAGTAAATATGTTACATATATATTTTTCTAAATAGTATTCAAATCTCATTACATCAAATCCATATACATCTTTTGATTTGGAGGTGATGAATACAAGTATTAAATCAGGATTATAACACAATCAGAACAACTTGTTTGTTGATAAGTTTCACCTTATTGTCTTTTTACTTCTAAAGATGGAGGGTTTGTAAAAACTTTCTCTCAAAGCTCATGTCTTCTTTAAAAGTTACTTCTAGAAATTATTAAATAACTCTTTTTTAATCATAGTGTTTCTTGGATTCTGTCATTCTTTCACTTTCCTTGCTTTACAGAGCACTTAGATATCACCAGTAGCAAAAAATGTCTCCTAAAATACAGAGTAGTGCTCTTTATGAAAGGTGTCACAATAAGTTCAAAACATATAAAGTTTCATTTCAGCTGTTAAATCTAGCATAATTTTGCTGCTCACTCCAAAAAAATTGTTGCTTTAAATACGACAAAGGAGGCATATATTTAAAAGTGCTGCAACTGTTTGAGAATAAAACTTAGTTCTTTCAAACTATTCATAGATAATTTTGCATAAGAAAGAGATCCTTGCAACTGGTAAGCTGTCTTGATGTAAGGGGTACTAAACCTAGCTTAGTAGAACATAATTTTGGGTTTTTTCTTGAATGATTATTCACACTGATTCTGTTTCAGATCGAGAATCTGAAAGAAGGTTGTAACAGTGTCTATTGACGTGATGTTTGCACTCTAAATTCTCCCACAGCCAATGTATTTCAGAAAATAATGACTGAAAAGCATTAAGCTGATAGTCATGTAGCTAAATGGAATAATGCAGTGCACTAAGGCAGGAGTATCTCCAAATATACAGGTTCCATTTATGACTCAAATATTGTCAGCAGATGTAAGATTGCTGTTATTCCTTGGGTATGTTTTTGCTATGGTGTAGTGCGTGCTGTTTCCTGTCTTCATCCGGAGCACTGACTGAAGATCTGTTTATTTTTTTCTCAAGGCAATTTCTAACTTATGATTTGTTTTTTGTTTTACCATTCATGAGACAGTTTCATGAAGTCGAAACAAGACCAGGCTTTAAATACATTCTTTATTTTTTTCTTATATAGACACAGACTGACACTGTAACTACAGAATTATGAATTCTCTCATGTTCTTTGGATCGATGTTCCAGAGTAGTACAAATTTCATGTTTTTATATTTACTTATTATATCCCTTTAGCCCTAAATATCTGGATTTCAGTGACAGTAAATATTTGCAGTTTATCTCATGCAGGTTTGTTTGGTGGTTTTTTTACAAACACATAATAAAAAGCTTTGGGTTCTAAAATTCCAATGTTTTATATAAGCATGTACTGACAACAAGCATTTTTATATGGCAGACATTTTTCTTAAAAAGACTGTGTCATCCACGGAAGTATTACTGTCTTTGTTTTTCATTATTACTGATCTGTAATGGTACGTGCTTGGCTTTAAATTTGATAGATCCTTAAATGAATCTCAACCTATTCTGCAATGTTGCTTTGCACTAGACATAATAGTAGCAGATATAGCTCTTTTAGTACCATATGTGTCAGTGCTTTGTAGATCCAGGCAGAAATGGGTGGAAAATATTAAAAAGGTTGCAGCCCTAGCTTGCAGGTTTTTAAAGTCTATTAAAAAGTTAGGAGCTTTGTCTTGGTTTGCAAAGTATTCAAAATCCCACACCTCGAATATTCTGGATTTGAGAGGATAGGTTGAGAGTTTGTAAAAAGTGTTACTAAATGTGTTATTTGAACAGCTGTAGAAATTTTTCCCTATTAAATTCCTGAAAAAAATAGTAGAAAAGTGATGTTTGTAGAAGACACAAGCTTGTTTATGCAAAGAACCGTAGATGTGTTGTTTGGCTGTGATGAATTCTCCTTTTACCTGTTATTCATCAAGGAATGCTGCCTGCAGCAGCTGTCTTATTACAGAGTGTATTCTGTAACTCCAGTTCCTATGTCTATATAATAATTACATATTTAATTGTTGTTGACTTATCATTACTAAAGTAAATCCAGGTCAAGCAGCTCTTGGCAGGAGAGATTATGGTTATTTATCTGCAGTTATTCTTGTGTTCTGGTCTACAGTGCCACTAGACAAGGAACTGAGTCAGCCCTGCTCAGGGGACAGAGCTGTGGCTGGAGCAGGACCACATAGCTGGAAGTAGTGTGTGGTAGAAACGGGAGCAGATGTACTGGGGAAAGAGAAATCAGGAGTGCCTCTGGAGCTCTCCATTGATTCTTTGAAAGGGGACTTCTATTTACATCTGAATGAGTCCAAACAATCAAGAATCAGAGGCCATTGAGGTCACAAACATCCTAAAACAGTAGAGGTGTCTCATGCAGACTTTGTCCCAAAACAGGGGCTTAGCATAGTTACTCTGGGATGACAAATTAATAAAATGAACACCAACAGTCTCAAAGAAATACAACATAACTGCTTGTTTCATTGTTTGTTTTGTTCGTTTGTTTGTTTAAATAAAAGAGAAGTTTAGGAGTAAGAAAATAGGAAGAAATAGACAAAAAGAGCTGAAGTGTGTTTCTACTGCTTATTTTTTATTTCAGCTGCACTTTTTGGTATGCTTGTGACTATTTGTACCTGAAGGAAATTGATTAAGTAACTAGTTCATTTTATTTGCAGTAGTCACTATTGTGGGGGCCAGTAATGTGGGCAAAGTCCAGGAGCCAACATTTTAGAATGTTCAAGATCTTATTATGCTACAGTGGATCATAGATAATTTCATACTTCTCATTTTAGCTTTTTGTTTTCTTGTTCTTCCTTGTACTTTTCCCACTTCACTTTAAAATAAATAATTTACTCAGATTGTTAGAAATGGCCCTAAAAACCCAATGAGAATGATATATGATAGCTTTACTCTTCTTTTGTGTTTATAGCAGATACACATCTTTTCTGTTTTTAAAGAAAAAGAGAAAAATCAATTGAAAATATGTAGATTTATATTGACAGTAGTTGTAAGTAATCAGCAGGGTGCATTGTCTGAAAATTTTTTCCTGTCTTAGATAGATATATTTCATCTCTAAGTTTCTCTGACACTTACCAAGGGGAAGGAGGAAAATGACTTATGAACTATCAAACAGAAATCAGTCTTGATTTAGATTTTTGAGGAAATATCTTCTTATTTTCATAGTGCAGTCAACAGTCTCCAAATTCCACTGGTCATTATTTGAGAGTACCCTGCCGGGATACAGAAATCAGTGGCTTTTCCTCCCAAGATTTTAGTTGTTCTTAAGTGTGCTGAGAATAGAGAGGAGGTTCATGAAGATGAGCACAGAATAAAATCTGAGGGAACTGAGTTTGTCAATGCTTCTTTAAACAACACGTGAATTATGCTCCCTTTCCTGATCAGAATCATGACCACAATGCATTTTCCAGAACCATTTTTGTTTTCCATAAGTCAAAAAACCAAAAAACAATAAAACACCCTCATTTTATCTGTCATAGTGAATGGATGGTGACAGTAGACTGATTTCTATGCCGAGAAAGATTAATGATGCTTCAAGAGCAGATCTTTTACATTCATCATTCAGAGGAGATTTCCATCACATTCCTAATGAATACTTTGGGATCCAAGGACTTGGGAATAGATGTCATCACACATCACAGGAGAAAAAACAGAAGCCAGCTACTTCATCACGGAGCAGTATCTTTTCTAAGTGCTGCAAGCTGTATCTGTGTTGACAGTTTCAAACTTTTTGACTAAGGCTGAAACATTTTCCCTATTTTTTACTACTTTTACACAAAATTATTATGCACACATGCACAAATATTTGTTTTCATTCAATATTTTTCTCGGGTAGACATATACATTTTTTCTTCTTTGTTTTCCTCTGAACCCATCCCTCCAGTGGAGCTCTTCCAAAACCAACTCTCAGTTGCAAATTTATCTTCTTTTGTATTTTTCCAAGCTGTACATTTTTAAAAAGTGATTTTGTTCAAAAGAAAAAGAATCAATACCTACCGTGTCCTTTGGAAGTGTGGATAAGGTCAAGTAATTTGGTGTCTTTATATATGTTTTATAAAACAAATACTTCTGTTCAGATGTCAAGCACCTTTTTTTTTTTTCTGTTTGTTTTATTCTCCAACTATATATTTATCTCTTTATACCTAAAAACCCCACACCTAAGAGTGCTTCTTCTTCCTCCTTGTGGGATTGTTATGCTTTATTGTAATCAACAAACAACAGAGTTCCATATAACTTTGGGGAGCTCAAAAATATGCTCTTATGAGGCTGGTTTTATTTCTGTTAACTGAGGCTGGTCATGTTTACTTTAACTGAGGGGAAATAGCCTTTTAAAAGCTTAAGTCCTGCAATAAATAATCACATTATAGGTAAACATTCTTGCTGTCTGTATAGGCTGGCTGGAACATGGAGTAATACAGTTACAGGATCTGACAAAGGAAATAATGATGCATAACGTGGAGTTCATCCTCATAACCTCCCATGTGGGAGGTTATAATTACATGAAAAGAAAACTATTTGACATAACTCACTTTGTATTTAGGAGGTCATGAGCAGCTCTTGCTAATAGGCTAAGCTCAACATGAAATAGAAGAGCAAATAGAAACACTTCAAAACTCAATTTCTATACCACTTCTCTTATATTGTAATAAAATGTTTTCAGCGTCCTATGTAGAATAAACTTGTTTAGAGCTATCTTTTTTTAATTCAAATGCAATAATTTCCTGGTGCCATTTGCCATCAAGTTTAACTCTATTGGAAAATAAATACAGCAAAATATATGTTTGTGTGTTAAGTTTAGAACTTAAAACTATAGCACTAAGTGATTATTGGAAAACCTAAAATGAGAATTGTTATTGTTAGTGAAAGACTTTGGCAGTCAATTGTTAGTATGGATTGTTACACTTGTGAGAAATTAGAATGAAACTCGTAGAATGAAATATCAAGCTGAGACGTAAAGAAAATCAGGTTATTATTATGACTTGAAGTATTGTAAATATTGACACCCAACAACGACTTTTAACCAATGGGTTTATCAAGACATTCTGTCCATAAGTGTTTAACTGGTAAAAAATATCATCAGAAATAAGAAAACCAGTATTTAATTCTTGAAGGTGTAGCATCAGAAATTATTTACAAAAATTGTTTGTAAATAACTTTTTTAACATGCTATTAGTAACATGACTGAAAGAAAGTCTTATAAAGATCTGCTTTGAGGTGTTAAAACATGGTACTGGATCATTTTAAAAGGCAAACTGTACAGTATTAGAAACAACAACAACAAAACAAAACCAAAAAAAAGCCAGGGTCATAAAGGAAGGAATGAGAATTTGCACACTGGTGGCTCATTTCTCACAAAAGACAACACGAAAAACTCCTAGTTAGAAGAATGCCAGCTCTTTAAATATGCAGGAGCATCTCACTAGCTTATGGTACCATGTTCATTCACTAGAAAGGTTCGTTCTGTTTTATCATCTTTGAAAGGCTGTGCCACAAAAACAGAAATGTGACTCACAGAAGTCCAACACATTTTAAGATGTCAGTATTTTTTTGCTGTTCCTGTCCTTGCATTATTATAAATTTTCTATGATTCCTTTAAGCCATATGTTACCCTGAAAATGGTAGCATATGCAAGTTTCACAATTAACAGTGTGCAGCTTTGTAACAATTAACCATCTGCTTATAGGGCTGGTAGGAACTGAGAGCATCTCTATGGAAGTCAGGAAAATAGCCAAGCCTTAGTCATGAGTTACCCTACACTGTAATTTGTAGTCCCCTGACAGCAGTGAGAAGCAAAACTGCACCAAAGCTGCAAACTGAATTCTTCCTAAACATTTGTCTTAACAGACTGCTAGTGACGGATTAAACAGGTCCAGGAGCAGATGTCACACAGAAAAAGTGGATTAAAGACAAGCACAAGGGGGTAGAGTTGATAAAAAAAAATTTCCTGAGTCTGGGACAGGTATTAATTTGGCTGTAGCTTCATCTGGTTGTGGACACATGAAAAAGGATAACTGCACATCATCCCCTTTAACCATAATGCCTTCATCTGTTCCTACAATTTATGTGATACAACAAAAAAAAACTGGGGAGTTTGGGCAGTCTTACCTTCATTAGTAGCACAAATATAGGCTTCATATAGTTATAGTGATGTGTGTAAAAAGAGCTTAAAAGCTCCTGCTGTGGCCCTGCATCATAGCCATTCCTGGATAGCTGTGGCCAGAAGCTGGGATTGCATTTGTACAGACAGAGTTCACATCATCTTCCTCAGCCATAATTGAGATTGTCACAGTAAGATCTCACAGGTTTAATTAGTTCTGTAGCTTAGCATGCGATGAAAAACCTAGCATTTTCCTGGTATGTTACTTTAAGCACTAATATTTGATTCTAAAGAGATTTTTAGGAATCTGCCTGGATAAAAATTCACATGAGGAAGAGTAATCAAAGAAAGATTCATTTCACTTTCACTTTCTCCCTTCATGAAAGAAATCCTTTTGTTAAATTGAAATAATCTCTAGACTCTCTATTGTGTTGCAGGAGAAAACAGTTCAGACCCAGGGAAAAAATTGAAGTCCGATTGGTTTCTATCTCAAAACATACAATTGTTTAATGTGGAGGAAAGACGAAATAGCACAGAAAGAAGCTATTAGGAACCTGAGTCCTGGGAAAGACAGATTTTGTTGAAAAGCCCACGTTAAAATAGTTTAATTACAGGCTTCAAACTACAACATCAAGTGGGAGGTGGTGCTCCTGCCCTTGATTTTATTCTAATACCTGTCTCCTGGGTCTATTTATGATATCCCTAATTTCTGACAAGCTAGAAAACCCGTACAGTTAACAAGAAATAGATAGCTGCCAACAAAACAGTTGCTTACGAACAGCTCCCTAAAGAGTGAGTTTGTAATTTTGCTTTCCTGAGCCAGTGTAAAACAAGTTATCACCATATCATGTAGTGCAACTAAAAAGGAAAACATATCATGAAAAGAAAGAAATTTCCCCAAACAATTCACCATTTTAAATGCTAGAGGATGTTAGAAGTTAGATGGTTTTGTCAGTCATATCTGCAGAAAATTCCTTTCCGCATTATTTCTTCTTCCTGTTTGATCTGTGCATCCTAATCCTAGGAATTACCTATTCCAGGATGAAATCCTAATCTTTATCTGATTCTTAAGAAAATTTTAGGTGACCGTATCCACTGTGCCTCTTTAGCAGATTTGGTGATTCGTTTCTTTGAGGACTCGTCACCAACTGTACATACAAAACATCTTTGCTTAAGACAAACTGTTATTCAAGCTCTAATCAGTCATACATCTCAAAGTTATATTCTGATAATACAGGACTGGAAACTCTGCAGATGCATGAAATTTTTACCCCTGAGCAGCAAAGAAAATCTTTGTTATAAATTATGTATGTTTAATTTGACAAGGTGCTTTCATAGTAAGAAAAACTTCTGCCATTCACTAATCTTGTTGCTCTGCTGGGCCCCATCAAATGTCCAGAAGAACAGCTTGATGACATTGAAAATAAGCAAAGCTTTTAATAATTCTTCCTATAAAAATGATCTCATGGAAATTTAATGTGTATACAGTATATTTGGAAGATAAGTTCTGCATCAGCATGTAGGCTTCAAAAGGGAAACAAGGCTAATAAATAGCACATCAGAAGCAGTGTGAGATGAAAAGTTATAATTTGATCACATAGTCTTCCTTGAAAAATAAGATATAAATGTATAAAGGTTAGATGGGAGGGAAATACAGAGGTGATTGGAAAAAGAAAGGTTGAGTCACAAGAGAATATGTTGGAACTAAATTTGTCTTTGAAAACAAGATAGTAAAAAGGTCTGCCAGGTGCAGACAGGAAAGAAAAAGTGAAAAGTAGATCATCAGTAAATCACAAGGCAGAAAGTCAGCTGCTAAAATAAAAGCAATAATTTTAGCATGGGAGTACATTGTAACAGCTATAACTAAAGTAGAATTTTTTTTTTTTAATTGGGATAGAGGTTTGACATTTGATCCAGTGGGAGGGAGGTAGAAAACTTAGATGAGTAACGACTTTGGTTTCAGATGCTATCTGTTGGTCTTTTTGTTGGAGGGCAGACATAGAAAATTTAGCTAGCTGCAAAGGACTCTAGCTAAGGAAGTTTCTTAATTAGAAGTGTGCTTCATACATGAGCATAAGAAGCCTCATTTTTCTTCCTACATAAAATACCATTTCGCAGTTAAGGCAGAGTGGAGTGTGTAAAATGGACAGTGCCTGTGCAGCCCAGCTCAGCTTGCAGTGTGGAGCGAGCCAGTGCCTTGATGACAGCAGTAAATTATTACTGCACAAGAGCTAGATGCTACACTCAGAGTACTCATTGCACTTCGGGAGCAAAAGAGAACACATCTCATACGTGGAGGCAAGGATCTGTTGTTAGTACAAATCATGTTTTAACAGCCTGACAACCCAAAGTAAC
>VZRQ01004190.1:0-47563 GCA_013397975.1 Machaerirhynchus nigripectus | reverse complement strand
AAAAAAAAAAAAAAAGCTTTGCTGATAATATAATTAATATCTAAGAAAACTTTTTTCTTCCCTTTCTTTCCTTTGAATTTCTCAGCATTCCTCTGGATTCCAAGTTGGTACTGTAGTAGAGAGACTCACAATGGGCATCAGCATCCCAGGTCCTTCTCTCAATGAAATATGGTGCTCATTGTGAGCTTTTCTTCCTCATGAGTCTAGAGTTCACCTAGAACTCCATTTACTTGTCTTCTCATCACAATCTGCTTCTGTCACATCAGTCTACAGCTAAAGGTTAAAAACTGCACAACTTCCTCTCCTACCTTCAGTTAATGCAAAGAGCTATGGTTTGTTTTGCAGGGACTGCCAGGTCTGCTGGCCTTTCACTTTTCCATGGGATTCACTGGGCTGGGCCGGACATCAGCCATATGTCCAATGGCAACTGTTAACCATGACAGAACCAACTCGGGCCCAGGCAAACCCAGACACTTCCTGAGAGCTTGTGCTTGACACAAAGCCTGTTTCTGGGAAAACAAGTGAGAAAAAACTTGTGTTTGGAGAATATGTCTGCTTTTTTTAATTCATCAGACAAAAGTACACAACATTGAATAAGGGTGTTGCATCAGTAAAATGCTACACGGTTTTAGAAACCAAGGTGAAATAGATTTTTATCAGTAGTGAGAATCAACATTTGCATTTTAATTCCTGTAAGAGGTTACAAAGTGGTTACTATGCAAGTTGTCTTTGCAAGACCTACAGAATTGCAGGTATGTGCAGTGGTGGTTTTTGTCAGCAGCCTTCTTCCTAGTATGAATTTTTAATACTTTTAATGGTATAGATAATCATTAGGCTGAAGAATTGTGGGGTTTTGTATCTTTTTGGGTTTTTTAAAGGGTTGTACACTCTATCTGCATGGATAAGAAAGCATGTGTCCATAGCACAAGTAAAAATATTTTCAAATTGCATCCTATTCCTTACATCTCTTGTGCGTTTGATTCTGCTGCATCTAAGCTTAGTGCTGCATTGTCCAATTAGCCCTATTGCCATTCAGGGAAAATATTAGGTGAAACGTAACTCAGAATTTTTGGTCTGATTTCCAAAAAGTGACAAAGGAATGAGTAAATAATAGATGAATAGTAATTAACAGGCAATTCTGTGAACACTGCAAATAATGGATGGGGTTGTGTCATACATTATTAGTCTACCTCCTCACTGCATTTCCTAATGATAAATTTAATAATCTGGAGGCAAGCACAATACTACTAATATGCTGATAAGCATCTAGTGATAGCAAGGATTTGATATCCAGTAGAAGGCATAGGAGGTTTTTCCCAATACAGGCATTAAGTTTGTATCTCTGTTCTCCTGCTTGGAATTCACAAAACTTTTAGTGCCTCAACTATCTTAGAAACTTGAGCCCAGTCACAAAGATTTAGTATTAATGAAGAGATATCAATCAAATTATTGAAAAATAGAAAATTTTCCTGGGCTAGACATGACAATTTCTGTATAATGCTCCTTTAAAAGTCATCTAGATTTTTTGAATATTGTTTCTGCATAGAGCAAAGAATTAGATAGTATTTCTAATATTTCTAATAGAAAACGTGTAGAGAAAAGTGAGACTTCTAGCTGACAGTAGTGAAAGAAAAGAAAAACTACATGTGAAAAGAACAGTATGATACTTATTACTGGAATCGCAATGAAAAATAAAAGAGGGTTTGTAACCTTTTGATGAAAAGATTTGGAGGGAGTTTTAGTATTGGAAAAGACTGGCCTCAGAAAAGGAAAAATTCGTTCAACAGAGGTTCAACTGTCCTTATAAAATGGAAGAACTGTAATAGTATTTTGCATCTGAGGGTAATTTCAACAGTAGTCAAAATAATATTTTGCAATCAAACTTGATAAATGTGAAGCAAAGAACTAATGACATATGTTGTATTTAGAGATGTTATTATTAATTCTTCAAGGTTTATCACTTTTTCCAGAGCACTTCCTTCAAGTCAAAGTTCTGTCATAAAATTATCTCTTCAGAAGAGTCTGCAGTGAGCTACATTTGGATGTCCTAAAAGATTTTTCCCTATTAATGCTGGGGTCAGTGTCTAGAAGCATGTGGGTTGTTTTACCCGCATCTCAGCATCCATCTGAGTGTAGCATCAGCACAATAAAGTCCTTGTGGTTACTGAGACATAAAGTTCCAAAAACCAATTCTGTTATGTGCATATATGTTGATATATTCAAATATCCATTGATCAAAGCATTGCAAGAGTCCATTTTTGATTGGACATGCTAGACTGATCACTAAAAATGCCAGGTGGAGTTACTGAACTGAAAAGGGGGGAAAGAGCGTAATACACTCTGTACATATTTTAAGAAGCAAGACAATAAAACAAGTGCAAAAAGTTACTAAGTTTTCTAAAACAGGAGAAGTTCATCCACTCGTTTTTCAATCATTTATAGTTATAAATGAGGCAAGTAATTTCTATTTCTTCTAAATTCCAGAGAAAAAAATATTATCTTCATACCAACAGAAGGTCCGTAGACATTTCAAACAATAAAATTCTGCATGTCCTGAGAATAGTATACACTTTTTTGTCAAAAGCCATTTGCATATTCAATTAGCAATGCTTTTAGTATTAATTGTCTTTTTTTAAAAAGGAACTATAAAGACTTTGAAGCTGTTGTGTATTCAGTCATCCTGCATAGTGACTCTATTGTACCCACCTTAGGAACTGCATAAATGCATTGCACAAGTTTTTAGGGACTTACCTGATTTCGGACCAGCATTTTGTCTACTTGTACAGCCCTTCTCTGAAAGGTCTCATAATGAAGAATTAGGATATCATGATGATGCTATTTCCCCCTCTGCAGCAGCTCAGTGCAATGCCCCTGGGTGCGCCTTGTCCGGAATAACGTTTGTGTAAGACTAAGAGCAAGGTAGAACACCTGTGATAGTCCCTTCCAGAAATAATTGTGGACTTCATCCACAGGGGTTTAGGGGTGAAGAATGGACAAAATACATCGTTGAATACACTTGTGTCACCTATCCAAGCTAAATCCTAAATTTGAACTCTTGTTTAAAGTAGAGTGCAAGGGCTGGAATCGTAGGCATACTTCCAATGCACACGGTGTAGGAAAATGCATCCTTCAAAACATTCAGCACTCGCAACTGGGTTATATAATATTTCCTTCCATTATTATGAAGTGCAGATTTGGCAACATTGGAGTTCGTTAGGTGGTTGTTTTAAACATTTCTACAGGTCAGTTACTATGACTAGAACCTTTCTTCCATTTCTGCCATTGCTCCGTTATTTTTTCCTCTCCAGCCCTTCACAATTTAATTTGTCACATAAAGCCTAATTTGTTTATTTTCTCTTTGATTTTTTCTTGGGTTTTGGTTATCTTTATACAACTGTATTCATTTTCATAACATTTTGTTGAGGGCAAGGTAATGTGGATTTCACTCTTTTTCCCAGTCCTGTGTAATCTCTCTATGTCATGGTCACTAATTGTTTAGAGAGTTTTTTATCCTGAGGAAACAGCTAACTGCATGCTCTCGTCATTCTGACCAACATCATTTGTTTTTAATACATGTTATAAAACCTAAAATTGTAGTAGGTTTTTTTTGGTTAGGACTCTGCTAGGTTTGTCTCAGACTATCTTGTCTCTTAAGTAATGAAAGTAAGGAAGCCCAGAGAGAAGCTTATTACAGAAGTACAGGCAAGTCACTTTCGCCCAGCTACATTCCGTTTTGTAATGACAGTTGACATCAGGGTCTTATTCAAAGCTCATCAAAACCAGTGTTTTCTTTGAAATCTAAGTAAGATTCCTAAAGATTTGGTTTTGAGGGTGTTTTGGGGAGGACAGAAGCATTGGTCAGATAAGCTTGAATTTTCACGGCTGAATAAGGATCCTACAACCAAAAAATCTCTGATGGTTGTTGAGGTCACTGAGTGGCCATGTGTAGCTACACCCTTGCAAAGAGGATGCTGTCTCAGGTTAATTATGTACATGCATGAGCACAGGCTCAGAGGTTTTTCTCATGACCATCACTGGCTCAGATATTTATATTAAATCAGGGATTGCCTTTTGTATTTTGGTCACCTTTTCCACCAACCTACTGGATGAAAGGGAGGGAGCTTAGTGCATGATATAGGTGCTTCTAAAGTTCTGATGTAGTACGCTTTAGGAAAAACCTGATTTCCCATGACTGGAGAGTTTTGCCTTTCTCAGAGCAGCATTTTAAGCAGTACAAAAACCAGGCATCATAAGCTATGGAGCTTTGTCATGATGCTGATATTTAGTGTGACTGATTTTGTTCAAAGATCACCCGTCCATCATCAGTAAATAATGTAAAGAAGATTAGTGATTAGTATAAAATGGCAAATAACAAAGAGAGCAAAGCTAAAAACAAGCCAATGTGTCTTGAGCTTTGCAAGAACGAGCAGAAGACTCAGGACCAGACAGCTTTGGATCTGCTTTAAGCCTCTGAACACAGCTGAACTGACAGGCCTTGTGGTGAGATCTGGATGTAGATCTCAGCTGGAAAGTTTTATTTCTGAATAAGTAGAAGTCAACATCTATCATTCATTTTGACATACTTCTGTCTGTTCTCAAGCAGTCAGTAAGTCTTTAAGCAAGAAAAAAGAAGCAGGCAAAAATTTCACTAGTTTAATGAATGATGTGTTTCCTCCACTCTCTTTCATGCTTACAGTATGGTAGTAAGGTACAGAATAGTAATGTTGGGGAGACCTCCAGGAGCTCATCTGGTACCTCTTGTGACAGCTGCTCCTTTGTCTTTCCTGTCACATATTTCTCTGGTGCAATAGAGCTCACCACTGACATAGGGCCACCACAGCCTCCCCAGGTCTCCAGTTCCAGGACTTCACTGTCCTTACCATTAGGCAGTTTCACCGAGGTCTCTTCCAGATTTTGCTTGCTCCAGTTTTAATTCTTTGCCTGCCCAGTGCATGAATCCCGTACAGACTGCTCTCCTGGCTTTGCAGAAGTCTATTTTGTGAGCAAGAACTGTTGTTGTGTCCCTTAGTCTTTTCTTCCTTAAGCTAAATCCTGCCAATCTGTTCTTCTGTGTATGTCATGTTTTCTGGACCTCTGATTATTCTTGCTTCTATCTACTAGTCCTTGTCCAGTTAACTTCTCCCTCCCCCCTTGCCTCCTTTCCCTTTTTCTCCCTTTGCTAGTTGTTGGTTTTGAATTTTAGTTGGTAATGAAGCATGCAAGCGTTGAAACAGAAAGAATCACTATACATGTCTTGGAAGCTCTCTGTGTGAGGTGTTTGTTTTTTTCATGGCACTAGTAGCTCAAATTTCAGTTGTGGTTCCCCTGACTCTTCCAGTTTATCCTGGAGCAAGTTCCCTGTCTTGTATTTGTGCTTTGCATTCATCCCTACTCAGCCCTACTCCCAATCAGTAGGATTGTCATGTTATTTTATGTTTTTCTGCAGCTTAATTTGTAGTGAACTTTTAAATCAGTTAAGTTATAGTATATGTGCATGTGGTAGCTAACATAGTAAAAGTGTAAAAGAAATTTTTTCAAAGCACTGATCTTTTCTGTGCACCAGAATTAAAATCACATTGTGCTGGGGCTCAATGCACAAAAGAAAGTCCTCAGTTTCAGAGGCCTGGGAATTATTAGAGAGATTTTAGTGTTTCCTTGATGCTCCTGTTATTAAAAGTTATTAAAAGTAATTGGAGACTGAAGTCATAATACTTACTACAGAGCTATCATTTATTGATTTTCAATTCTTTCTGGGCAGCTTTGTGAAACAAGGAATTAGAATGAGCTCCTTGAAGTGCAAGCATTTCTCTCCTCTGCCACAAAAGTGCTCCAGATGGCCATTGAGCTGGGCTGGTGGAGGTGTGGTGGGACGAGTTTTCAGAAAATTGTTTTACCCTTCTGTTGTTCATGCTGAACATTGTAACTGAAATGCCATTCACTGTGCTGTCAGACTGGGACTGCCAGAATAGAAAGACAGACAGATGCTATTACACAGTGCAGAATTACCAAAAGGAAAGGCATTTCTTGTCTAATAAAATATACCAAATGTTAGCTGGTAAAGGGAAATAATCAGAAATGTGCATAAGCTGAAAAGATAAGTACCTGCATACACATATGGATCTGCATACATAGCTGTATATGCATATGCATGTATACAGGGTACATATATTTTTTTTTTCCTATATATATGCACACATACCTACACATATTGGAATCCATTAAGCTAGCAGGGATCCATTTTGGATTCTTGTTTTGTCTGCCTTGTTTCTGAACGTGGTAATATTCCATACATAAATTTAAAGGGACGTGGAGTTTCTTTTGATATGGAATTACTTCATTTTGGCTTTGATTGCTTTGCCATCTTATAAGGTTTCCTAAATAGATAAGCAGAGAATTATGAAAATTTGACCCTCCCTTGTGTTATACACCACCTTCCTCCTTTCCAATTGTCATCTCTCTCCAACTAAAAAATCCCTTGCATTACAGAAGAAAAAAAAAAACAGAGGTAAAAATAGGTAAGGCAGATAAAAGGTAGTAGAAAAAGTTATTTGGAAGTTAGATGCAGAATTCATAAAGAAAATAAGCATTTATTTGACAAAGGTCTGAAGGAATGTTCAATTCCCTAACACACCAAGAGCCACGTCTTCATTTGCTTCAAGCTTGGTCTGAGCCCACTATAACATTCTTCACATTTGAATCCTAGCAGTTGGTGAGAACTGCAAAAACAATAACTTCTATGAATCTTGAAGAGTAGTGACCAAAGCATGGTGGAGATAGGGCAATAATTGTCCAGCAAACATTAATTGAACAGTGTTCCATGCATCAATTGCCAGTTAAGTATCATTCAAGTTACAATATTTTTAGTCATTATATATTCAAATGCATATTTTCATGTCTCACTCACTGTGTCCCTTAATTAAAAATGGGGTTTTTAAATATTTTTATAAATAACAGTGTAGTGCTTTAACTATTAGAGTTTGCCAATTAGCTGGACTCAAATTGTACAGAAAAGTGTATGTATTACATTCCGTCTTTATTCTGCATAGTAGCATAGAGGAAAAAATAGTCTCTTCCAAAGAAATTGATCTTTTGTTATCACCTACCTCTACTGCTTCAGTGATGCAGAGGTTTGTTCAGTCAGGTGTCAGAAACACCCCATAAGTCATTGTGCAGGTATTTGTGTCATCTTCCTTGTAGCATAGAGGGAACTAGTGCCTCATCTGAAATGTCTTGAAATTCCATTTGCAGAAAACCTATTGTGAATGGCTGGCTGTAGGGATTGAAGAGGAAAAGAATTCTGATCCCTTTAATAAAAGACATAAGTTGTGCATGTGTGTGTTCTGCCTCTGCCCTTTCTCCAGAAAGAAGATACAGAATTTGCCTGCCATGTTTTCTTCCCACAATGGCAAGGGTTTTTTCCATTTCTGACTAATTAATGTGACAGCGTTAATTTTGAGATCACCTCTACAACAAAAGTAAATGCTATATTGAAAGAATAGGGCAAAGACTAAATTTCCATACTTCCTGTTAACGGTGTTCTAAGAAAATACTACATCACAAAAATCTGATCATTTCTTTAAAAACTGTGAGCTCACAAAAGCAAAATGTCATATTCTAATATTCCAGTAGATAATTATTGTTTGGCATTTTGCATGATAGAGTTACTACACCATAGCATCTTCCTAGAAAGGTGTTGGCTTAAATAGTCCTCTCATTCTTTTCATTATGTTGTCAGTCAAAATTTTATATAATCTGGCATGCTTCTGGAAGAATAGACATGAGCTTTGATTACACTTTTTCTCTTAGATCATTTATGTTTGCAGTAATCAATGACACTGTTTCTGATCAAGGAATAGGGTTCTGGAAGATTGGCAAAGAGTAGGTTTGTAGCCATTTCACAGTCATTAATATCCAATCTGTGCAGTACTGGATGAGCCAGAAATGTATATTTAATCTAGTTCAGGCAGGTGAACATCACTGACTCTCATTTGAATTTTTTGAAATGATGCTAATACAGTTAACAGTTTCATGCGCTTAGGCCGGTTTGATGTCTCCTGCAGAAGAACAGATGTCAGATGGTACGTCAGCTGGCACAGAGTTGGAGTTGCATAGACAGGCAATACTGGATGTGGGACAAAGCCTGCCTAGACTAAGTTAATGCATCATTGTCTTTGGACAATTTGGACTGGTGTCCAGGTTTCAGCTTGAATAGAGTTCTTGTTTTTCCTAGGAGCTGGTACAGTGCTGTGGTTTGGATTTAGTATGAGAACAGTGAAAATTCAGTTGCTGCTAGGTACTGCTTACCCTAAGTCAAGGATTTTCCATTTCCCATGCTCTGCCAGGGAGCAGGTGCACAAGAAGCTGGGTGGAAGAAAGCCCAGGACAGCTGACCCAAACTGGCCAAAGGGCTATTCCATGCCACAGAACATCATGCTCAGCATATAAACTGGGGGAGTTTGCTGGGAGATGCCAGTTGCTCCTTGGGGACAGGCTGGGTGTTGGTGAGTGGATGATGAGAAACTGTACAGTACGTCAGTCATTTCTTTTGGGTTTTATTCCTCCCTTCTTATTATGTTATTACTATTGTTGTTTTTGTTTTTATTATTTCCATTATTGAACTGTCCTTATCTCAACCTATAGGTTTTAACTTCTTTTTTCCATTCTCCCCCATCTCACTGGGAGTGGGGTGTGTGTGAGCAAGCAGCTGTGTGGTACTTAGTTGACAGCTGTGGTCAAACCGCAGCAGCTGGCAGAGTGAGTTCATACCAAATCTGTACCTTTTCCATCATGCATTTGCGCTATTTCTGCTCTGGTACTAGGAGTCATAAAGCTATTCTTACCATATGATAGACCTGAGCAGTTTGAAATGGAATATATAAAAATGACAAATAAAATTATTCTTGATGAGTTTGGTTTCCAGCTCATTCAGTTATTGCCTCTTCAAACCTTATCACAGCATAGCACACAGATAAAAGTGTGTTCTGCTTCGTACACAACTCCAAATATCTTAAGAAGAGTATGAAATTCGCAAGTGGAGATCTCAATACTGAACTAGACTGCTGGAGCAATGGGTTATTTATTGGGAATAAATGAAAAATTTGGCATTATAATGCACAACTACTTTTTATTGCTTCACTACATGCCCATCCTTCAGTCTGTTTCCCTTTCTGAAATAAATATGTCCAGTCTGAAGCCAGGATTTCCCTGGTAGTAGTTTGTTCAGATCATCCATCAATAAAACAGACTCACAGCTGCCAGTTCTGTTAGGTCAGATGGTACAATACCTCTATTTTTCCAGAGACTGATAGAGTTTAAGACTTGAAGAAGAGGCAGCAGCTGGTCATTGCTGATAAGACTCAGTGAACACAGTAAGTCATAAATAAAATATACATTTGATACAGAATGTGCAATCAATCTTACAAGTTACTCATTAACAGGTCCACAGCTTGCAGATCCTGCTGGATCTCACCCAGGAAGTCCACACTATACAGCTAGGTTTAGTGCTTCTTTCTGGGCATCAGAATTATGTTTTTTTCCAGTTTCTCACTAGAGGTTTATCACTATCTACAAAGTAGCAGTGTGTTGTGCACAGTTGGTCCAAAATTCTAACCCTTCTCTCAAATTTCATCTTTGTTCTGGAATGGGATATGATACAGACTAACTGTAGTGTAAACAGCAATTCTGTGCATACTATTACAGGTGCATCTAATTCAGAGATCATCCTGTATGTCCCCCAAAGGCTTTTAAAAACAATTTCAGTGGGCTCTTCTCAGACTTTTAGTGTAAATGGAGAATTAAAAGCTAGACGCAAGTAGGTCTATCTGAGCTCATATTAATGGAAATACTTCAAAACCTTGATAACTTGAGTCCCACAATAAACTTAGTTAAGTCATTCACTTGTAGGAAAAGGATATTGGAAAAAGGCACTCAACATAACATACAGAGTTACATGTACCTTCTAATCAAATCCTATTTATAGGGTTAGTTTTCCAAAAAGAATATGTCAATAGTCACAGGAGCAGTAAAATGTGAGAAAATATTGCATGTGAAAACCTAGGGCTCTTCAAACATGAATGAATCTGTCACATCAGTTGAAAATACCTGAAAATGAAAAAAAAGGAAATCTCATACCAGGCTCTCTTGCCTGAAAACCTTCAGTCTTTTGTTCTATGAGGTGAACAGAAAACTGTCTGAACAGCCAGACTCGGACTGTTGTGGCCAGTGGTTCAGAGTCCACTGCTGTTCCTCAGGGACTAGCATTAAAGCTAATGTTAATTAATGCTCATGTCAAAAGTGGTGGGTCAGAATAAACTCTCAGCTACTTCACAGGTAATACCAGAGTGGTCAGTATGCTAGACTGTCACTCAGAGGAATCTTTACATGCTGTACAAGCGGTCTGGCAGGATACTTATGTAGTTTAAAAATCCAGTTTCGGACTCCCAGCTGGAGGCAGTCCAGTGGTAGGGCGATGAAAATGGTTTGGAGAGTGGAGAAGATAATGTACAAGTAGAAACAGAGAAATCTGGGCTTGTTCAGGCTGGAGAAGGGAAAGCTAAGGAGGGATCTAAATGCTGTCATCCATTACTTAAGGGGTGGTTTTATAGAAGTCAGGGACAGACTTTTCTCTACTGTAGGCAGTGGAAAAAAAGGTACAACAGAGGAAATTCCAACTGATCTAAAGGGGAAAATACTTCACTGTGAGAGTAGTGATCCACTGCAGCAAGCTGCCTAGAAGGGCTGTGAAATCCCAAACTCTGGAGATTTTTCAGGTCTGGAAATGCTCTGATTGATGCCTGAAGTTAAAACTACTTTGAGCAGATGTTTGGAGTAAATGATAATGCGGATGTCCCTTCCATTCTACATCATTCTATTTCTTTGAGACTAATTCAGGAAGCCAATTTTGACCAGAAACTGAAGAGTAGATGAAACCTTAGCAGGCTGAAGAGAGTGCTTTGTCGGTCTGCATGGTTTGACAATGCCACATGTTGTTGGAGCATCACTGGACAGTGATAAAACTATGACAGCGAAATATGAGAGGAAAAGGAGCCTCTCAGAGGCAGAACTTCAGTAATGTGGCACAGCATGAAAATAGCAACCCTAAGCTCCACTTTCACAACTAAACAAGAATCCAGTGCTGTTTGCAGAGAAATTATGGGGTATCCATTAATTATATAGCCAAGTACAAGTGGAAAATCAGTCATGTTCGGCATCCCTAGAGATTCTGAGTAGTTTTCAAGGGTAGCAAATAACTTTTGTTTTGTTTGAAAAGTAGATTATAAAGCCAGAAGGGATTATTACAATTATTTATTCTTACCTCCACTTTAAAGCATGCATGGCATTTTCTCTGTATATAGAGCATATGTTTTAGAAAAGATCTTATTTTTCACTATACAAATTTTTAGTCATAAAGAATCCAACGTAACTCTCAGCAAATTGTGCCAAAGGTTAATGAACTTCACGGAACTTTATTTCTAGCTTAAAAATGCCTCACTTCATCTTACACTGGTGGGTTATTTTATGCTTTGCCTGCTACAGTGAGAAATTTCACAACAACTCCTGCAACTTCTGCTTTCCCTCTAGGTATTCAGAGAGTGTAACCAAGTTTGCTTTTTACCATTTTACTCCAGGGTTTTCAAATTCATACACCAAACATCACTTCTGTATCTGGCAGTGCTCTGGGCTTTGTGGAGCCTGTTCACTGAGGGAGAGACTTTGCATGATAACTAGGATTCAGCAGGACAGCCCTCTTGCAAAATGCTTGTGACTCATGAGTCAAGAAGGGCTCTGTATGATAAAGATTCATGCCTTTCAAAATAATTAGTCTAAACCAGCTTTTTCAGTCCATAATTTTGAATCTTCCTCCATGTTTTCTTCATGGCAAGAAGGGATGTGCATGCTGTTTCACTGACACTCTGTTGTGGTTTAGGAATGATATTCCCCAATTTAGTGTTCCCACTGAAACTCCAAACCAGGCACCGCTCCCCCTCCTTCTGAAGCAGGAGAGGAGAACTGGAGGTACAAAAGGCAAGGATCACAGGCTGAGATAAGAACAATTTCCTGGAATCAGCAGTGAGATAAGAAAACAAGCTGTAACTACAATATAAATAACAAAGTGTACAAGAGAGGCAAACAATTCACACATGATTACTTGGAACCGGCACTACCCAACTGCTTCTTCCAGCTCGGAACCAGCATTACCCCACCACTCCTTCTGCCACACTTACTCAGATGGAAGGGACCCCTTCCCCAACAGCCCCAGCAATGATCTGGGGTGGTATAGAACAACTTCCGTGTCCCAGCCATGCTCCTTCTGACTACTGCAAAAATCATCCTTGTCCTGGCCAGAACCAGGACATTCATGTAACAGTCCAAATATATTCAAAACACTTCTCTCAGTGCAAATAGTTTCTGTATCATATGTATCAAGGCTTCTCATTCATATCAGTATTTGAAGAAGTATTTCCATATCAAGTCATGGTCAGAGACAATTGCCAGGTTCAGACAAAGGCCAGCAGTCACTGGGTAAGTCCGCAGTGACAAGGCAGGTTTAAGGTCAGGCTGGAAGGCAATCCATTGGGCCTAGGCCCGACCTGGAGAGGTCCAAGGCTGCAGTGCCTGCAGTGTTGCACATGTGGGAACACTGGAAAAGGAGCTCTCCAGGAAAGGGAGGGGCCCCCAATGCGGTTTCCTGGCAGAGTTTTTGGGAGAAAGCCTCTGCTGAAGCCTCATCTGGCTTTTTCTGGAGATGCTTCAGAGTCAACTGAGGCTTTTCAAGGACCTCTCTGAGCAAGCTGGCCTTGAAAGCAGGGAGGTACACTCCTGGTCCTCACAAAGGAAAACTGCATGCTGGGGCAAAAGGAGTCCAAAGAATTGACCACAGGAAATAATATTGGTGTTGTTATCTTCACCGATATGTCATTCTCTCTCTAGAGTGTGGAACTTAAACTCTGTCACACAAAGCAGGGGAAGTCATTCATCATGTCAGTGCAGTAATATAGGATTTTCAAGTCAAGTTTTTCAGAAGCAAATGAAATTGGAGTTCTGTTTCTACTGTTTCTACTGGAACTCTATACACTGTATCAGCGTAATTCCTCTGCCCTGTGAGTATATAATGATAGTTAAGAAATGTCATTTCAACTCACAGAATAAGATATTATCATAATGTCTTATTAAGTCTTCAGTAAAGTGCGTCATTAGCCAATTTCAATTTTCCCATAGAGAAATCTGAAACCCACGTGTTAGAATTAATATGCTTGAATGGACTGATGAAACAAGCTTCAGCAAGGAAAAAGATTGCCCTGAGCTCAGACTATAGGAGGTGGTATCCTGACCATGTGAAACACATCACCTAACATTTCCGTTTGTCAGTCTCAATCAATACGTGTGTGTCTGTTTTCCAGAAATCAATAGAGACACAGTTCTTTACAGTAGCCATGAGACCCAACCTGACCTAGAAGAAAAATCGTTTGGCTTAAAAATAGCAAAACACAAGCCCATTACCAAGGTTGAAAAATGATCAGCTGAAAAAGCATTCTGATTATTTTCACTTACTATCCCAGCACTGGATACAAAGAGAGTTTTCTCCAGAGTCAGGTGTAGATAACACAACACATATCTGAAGTCAGGTACCCCACTTCCCTGCTTGTTCCCTTTCACACTGAAATCTGTATCCCTTTAAATAACTTTTCTCTAGCAACATCATCACTTATGTCTCATATAATTTCTAAAATCTGCATGTACTAAATATACCCTCTAAAAGGTTATTCATACACTTGTATGAATTTCAGTATAATAGTCCGCAATAATTTACAGGTTGATCTTAAACAGCAAAAGCATATTGAAATTGAACTGTTTGGACTGTAGAAACATGAAAATATGAAAATGCATTCTGAGAGGGCTTCTTTGGGAATGTTATTCTTTACCGTGTTCCATTTCTGTCTCAAATGCCATTCCTTAACAGATGGCTTGGGTTTGGACCTCCAGCTTTAACGTTTATTGGTCCCAGAATGATGATTTTTGTGTAGTGTAGCTTCCTTTATTTCAATTTGAATATGCTTGATAGTCAGCCTGTTGTACACCTCAGTGCTGAGGCTCATTGTGTCATATTTTCCTCATTTGAAATCCATTGCTATTTTATAGAACACAGTGCATTGCAAGTAGTGGTAATACCTGTTTGGGTCATTATTAGTTCCAAAGGACGGGATACCCTCCCATCTTGGAATTATGGGCAGTTTGGGAAAGGTATTGCTACCATGCAAACAGGCTAATATCTATATTGATATATTAGTGTTAGTTCTGGCTTCAGAAATGTCCCTGCACACTGTGTAACTGGGGGGAAAAAAAAAAAAAGACAAATTTTCTTAGACTGAAATATCAGTGTTATTATCAAGAATTCATGGCTTTCAATACAGCAGTGGAGGAACAATGAAACAAGAGAAGTAAAACTGAATGTTTTGAGGTTCCTCAAGGATCAGTGGGGAAAGAAAATCAACAGCAGCAGCAGCAGCAGAAGCTGCAGCAGTCTCATCAACAAAAGAAAACCCTTGTGATTCCCAAAACCAATTTCCAACAGTGCCACAGTCTACCTTCTGTATGAAGTGCCAGATATTAAGTTCTCATGGACTGAGAGAAGCCTGAAGTCCTTCTGCCTCTTACACTGGCTTTTTTCTTTCAACTTAAACTACTGCTTGGGGGCAGGGAGCAACATTTCAAAAGGAGAAATGCTTGTGAGAGGTATGGGACCTCCAAGAAAAGACCATTTGGAGAAAAAGCTTGCATCAGGTCTGCTCATATTGAGTGTAGTTTAATTTACCTTGGGATCTTGTTAGTTTTACTTCATTTGTTAGTAAAATGATGGCATGGGCTCTTAGGGAGTTGTCATATTTAGTTCCATGTAGGCTGTTATTACTGCAAACCAGATAAAATGGAGCAGCAGATATTTTGGGCTGGATGATGTAGGTGCACATAACAGTGTGCATTTTCTTCTCTGTATAGGTTAAAGACACTCCTATGTGGGTGTTAGAAGCAAGATCCCAATAATTATTTAGCTATATTAAGCTTATTTAAAGAATTTAGTGATTGTCTTCATTATGTATTAACAGCAAGTTAATTAATCTAAAAATAAGATCGTGAATACAATTCTGTGATATCACTGTCATTGACATAATGTTTTACAGAACTTATTTTTGCTTTTGCCGTGTTGCCACATAATGTATAGAACGCCAGCTTAAATTATGCTCTTTTTGCACTCAGTCTGATCAAATAATTTTGGTTTGATTTTATACTCCCTATAAAACACACTATTTATAAGAGTAACCATTTTTTACGCTAATAACCACAATTTCTGAAGTCCTCTCAATGGGACTTTGCCATAAAATGAGGCTGTGGCTACAGAAAGCTTCGAAAGGCATCCCCTCACTGTTGAAATATCATTGGTGAGTTTCTAGGCTTTTTCATGTCCTTTTTAAGTTAAATAAACCAGGGTCTTTAGCTGTATTACCAGCAGAATTTCAGTGCTAATGGCTACATGTATGTGTGTATGCTGTTTACCCATCCACCAAGTCTGGGTAGAGATAAGTTTTTCAGCTGATCACAAAAAGACACCGCAAAATCACGGAATCCTCTGACTTGTTGTTAGTACGTTCTTCACAAGACCATGACATGGACATGTGCATTTTGTCATGACCTGGCTGGGCAAACCCCAGGGTGAGTTACAAGCTCACTGTGAGACTTTCCCAGCTTTGCTGTTGCTGGCACCTGTTCTACCTCGGGTAGTCCTAACTGTGAAAAGTCTATTCCGACTGCAGTTACACTTTCTAACTGTGATTTTCCTGTATGCCCTCCTCACAGAATAGGTGCCATAAATCCATTCTTTCAGAACACATAGTAAAAATTATAATTAACTGTTTTTTATTGAATATTTATGTCCGTAAGTGTTCTTTTTATCCTTCAAATGACATTTCGTTTTTTGAAAGTAGTTACTTTTTCTTTTCCCCTTAACACTACCTTAAGCTAAGACATTTATTCTTGGGCCTTAAATTATGCAGTGAATTTCCAGTACACAATTAATTGCAACAGTAGCAAGTTTGGCGCACCATGCTGTTAAGGATAGCAGGGACTGTAGTGATTTTATAATGAATTCACTTTAAATCTCAGCAAATTGTGGCATACAAGGACATCTGACAGCTGCTTTCCCCAGCTAAATCTCACCACTGAGACTTGATTCCAAGAAAAATAACAAGTTAGGCTTGGTTGGTAGTGCTGCAGCTTGGAATACGAGTTTTGACAAGGGAAAAAATCATTTGTACTGTACTAGCTTTTCATGAGCTGGGCCAAGGAGTAAATCTCTCCAATGGCAAAATAAAGCTGTCAGACAGCTTTTTCATAAGATGCCATTGGACATCAATATGACAGTTCCCCCTCCTGATCTTTTTTATAGGTTGCTAATTCTGAAATAAAAGTCATCTTTGCCTACATATTTGTGGATTCAGATACTGACATTTTAGAGGCAGGTATACTAGAACAAAAACACAGGCTCAATAAACAGGAGTACCCCTATAACTTTACTGAAAAGATACTTTAGCTAAATATCTATTATCTAGGAAAAGATACTCTACTGGCTGCTTTATACTTTGAGATTGATATATATATATGTATGAAAAAAGTTCTCTGAAAAATTTCCAGGCGAATATACAGGCACATGAGAATACTTTGATGAACTGAAGAACACGGCAATGGCCATCAGCCGGAGGCGTGGGCATCATTAAGGCAGTAATTTTGTTTCTCAAGCACTTGAATAGGTTCCATTCTCTGTCTTTACTGGACATAGATGAGAAAATTTGGGCTCTTCTCAGTTTGGCCACTTTTTATGCACCAAAACATAATTGAAGCCTAAGAAGCATGGTGAGGACTGGTTGCAGGGGTCTTCTCTTCCTGGATAAGTGGGAAAGTTAGAGCTCCTGGCTGGACATGTGAACATCTTATTTTAGTCCTGATACTTCTAGTCCTTCTAGTTTGGGTTATGGAGATGGTTATCCTTACCTCCACTTTAAAATACACTACTTTATGGATGTGGAGGAAAAGGAGACAGCAATTAATTCTTAACGTGTACTTAAAAAAACAGTAAATAGCATGTATTTTATTAACATTTACTGAAATTTTGTATGCTTTTCGCAAGTATTTTCCAGTAGTTATCTTCATTTCCTATTAAAATCTTAAGAACATTTTCCATTTATTGATTACCTTTGAGGTATGACATCATTCTGAATATCTTACAAAGGAAAAAACCCACTTCTTTCTAAGGACTGTTGCATTAAAATGCTTTGGCCATGAATTCAGATATCAAATCACATAAATTCTTATATTAACAAGCAAGGCATGTTTCAGAGTTCTTTTCCTGGGCAAGCTTTAAATCTTATATTTTCAAGCAGTTTAAACAGTCTTTGCAAATAAATAGTACTGTCAAATAGACCAACCACCTTAGTGAGCTTATAAAGAAAACAAATGTTTGAGTCTAGTCTTAGTAGGAGAAAAAAAATCATTTGATACTAGCACTGTGAAAAATGAACTAAGTCAGATGTGATGTCAGATGTGAGTACAAAATGAAAATTGTCGTAAATAACAAACTAAAAGTTTCAGGTTATACTTCCCTTAAATGCATAAGCAGCTATAAATTAGGTGTTCCTAGTTTTCTGAAGTGGCCAAGGGTACTTTTAGTTTCTTTTCCATTTTTCTGTTTTCTGCCCCAAGTTTCCAGTGTGCTCAAATGTCTCATTTGTGTTGCCATGAGAGTTTGACTAATATCAATTGTTAGTCATTAGAATGGTGAAAACTGTATTCATGATTGCAATGATGAACTGTATTCATGAATTCAGTGATGCAAACTGTATTCACAATTAGTAAGCATTCCTTATACTTACCCCAAATACATTGCAAAGAAAAATGATTTATCAGTTAACAAAATGAGAGTAACAACATAAGAATTGACTTTGCTTACAATTGTCATATTAAATTCGTGTATCTGTTGCACAGCACATTAGTGAGCAAGAAGTGTTACTGGAAGAAATGGAAAATAGGTAAAATAATAATTAAAAGAAAAACAATCTCAATACAGCCACATATAGATATTATACAAGAGCTCTCCTTTTATTTTAGAGGATTCACTCATACACAAGTACTGTCACTAAAAAGTGGAAATGTGACCTGCCAGACTCTTGTCTGAGTTCTGTTTTCTCAGTTTCAAATAATTCAGCCTTCTGGGTGATCCCTGAAACAGGCAGAACCTGTTCATAATCGGCCTGAGTTGCAAGCAGGAGCAGAATCTCTCACAGTTTAGCATCTTCAGTGGGCAGTGTCCACTCTTGCCATGAAACTCCTCAGCAGATGTGTGTACAGTCCAGGAGGGCACTTCCCAAGATATGAGACAGGGGCAGCAAACCTGCAGAGTGTCTACTCAGCTTCATGTTGGTCCTAAGCATGCACAAAATAATAAAGATGAGGAAAAATCAAATCAGCACAAAATAAACTAGGTCAGCAAAGCCTACCCAGCTTTGACACCATTTAATGTAAGAATCCTAAATTGGATCATGTGGATGTACTTGATGCATGAGTGACATTAAACCATGTTTGCGTATTTTTTTTCCAAATACTATGTCTTCAAAAGCTCAGCTAAATGGCTCACGATGTTCATTAAGAAGATTTGACCTGAATGGAATAGATATTGCTGAGGGTGTGAAGAAAAAGGCTGGCAATAAGAAGCAAGGTGAAAGCTGTGAAGCGCGCAGCCATATTAGCATGCTGAACTTTTCAAACAGTGACAAAATTATTCTTTCAGTGTCTGTTTCTTCACTGCAATAGCAGATAGAATTCCTGCACAGATGTTAATGAACCATGACCTTAAATCAAGTTGCCCTTGTGAGTTTAAATGTACTGGGTGTTATAGTATACCTGAATGCAAAATGCATGTTTAAAGAAAGTATTTAATTCAAAAATAGAAGAATTATACCTTGCTTGCCACATGTGCAGATTGATTTTTTTTTTTAAGTTTTGTCTTTAATTTCATCATCATATATTACCCCTGGGAAATTGCTTTAATTTCTGCCTATGATTAATTCAGGTGTCCAAAACTGCAGTACATTTTTGAAAGATATCTTTGGGCCTATTCTGCCAAATTTAGTTGTTACCTCCAGTAACAACAACTGGGTGGAAAATTCAAGCTGTTCCATTAAAACAGAAGTAAAGGACTGAACAAAATAATCTTTTCTGAAAATAATAAAAATTATACAAGTACTGTAATTGTTGTTGACATTCCTTAGTATTTAATGGGGAATCTGTAGTATTAACGGAAAATGGAAAGGACTCATTCAAAACAAAGCATTTAAAAGTTCAATTCAAAGCTATCCAGTCCTGTAAATGAACACCTAATTGCTTCCAGGGAACAGCTAAGTGGCATTGTTAAAGTTAGACAGGGTCCCCAATAAGTAATTTTCACTGGTCGTGTTTTTCAAAGGTTCTGAGCCATTGACTTCCATTTGAAAGTGTTCCTAGCCTTTCTTTATAAACAATTTCCTTTGGTTTTAAGGACAATATAGAGGTCAGGGAAATTTCCAGAGCAAATGAAAGAGAAATATTTAGCTTCTCCTGGAGAATTTTACATATAAATGCAGTCATCAGCATTCTGAGGGCTATATTTTGAATGGAGCCTTCTGAATGCAGTGTGCCATGGAGCATCTGTCCACTTAATTTAGTTCCCTGAGTTCTCTCGGTATTGCTGCTTCAGTAACTAGTGCTGAACACCTAGAAATAAAAGCCTAAAATGTTAAAAGTAGTAAATGCTAAAATTTTAATTAATCAGTTGCATTTAAAAATAGTAAAACCAATTGTTTATTTTAAATGCTCAGTAGAATAGAAAGTGTACTTTCAAAAGTTATATATTTTGACACTCCTCAGCTATGTTAGAAATAAATATATTATTGACTGTTAAGAGTTCTGTTCATACTACATTAACTTTTGTTGGGTATGGTTTTATATTAAATGAAATGGTTCTCACAAAGATACATTTATGAGATGAAAAAGGAATCACTTTTTTATGATACTCTTGAGAATACAAAGGGACCTGTGAGAATACAAAGAAGCTTCCTTAATCTTTACTTTTTCTTGAATATTCGGTACAGGAGAACTTGATAGAAAACACTGATGACCAGATTCTTTACATACTTTGATCTGATAACTGCAAATCTAGGCTAATATTGCACAGGGACTTGAAGAAGAGCTCATATTTTGCAATAATTTTAACCCTAGTCCACTGTTAAATGCATTACATGTAAATATTAAAGGCTTTTATGTGTGTGTGTGAGTGAGAGAGAGATAGAGATTCAAATCACTATGAATATGATTTGAATCTGATATTATAGCCATGCTCATATGTCTGCATGCCCCAATAGAATCATATTGGCCACTTTGTCCTTAGAAGATTGTTCTTTTCTGTGAGGTTACAGGATCACCTGAGAAATGGATATCTTTATCCATTTTCTTGGTACCCAAATCTTACTCTGATGATATCATTGCTTTTCTGCTAAATCACTGAGTGCTGAGCACACAAAACCTTGCAAGGGGCTTCTCTTCAAGAAGGGAAGTGGAAAGGCATCCTGGCAATAACAAACCTAAGCACTTCCCACCGCATCTCTCTGGGGAGAGCTGGTTTGTACCCAAAAAGCAGTTGGCTTTATTCTAATCAAAACTTTATTCTAATCAAAATTCCATTGCAGGCAGAGTCTCTTTCCTCCGCCATCTTCTCATGATGCTATTTGTCCACAAAAGCCTGGGGGGGTGGGGGAGAGGAAGAGCACTCAATCAACAACAACAACTAAAAAGTTTCCCATTACTCAAAATTTATGAATAAGGTAAGAAAAGATAACTTTAAAGAAACCGGAAGAAATATCTTCTGGTATTACTTCTTACTGCAGTACATTTAAAAATTACCTTTTTGTCCTTAAACTGAATTTTTATACTGTTAATGCGTAAGACCAATGCTATTGATAGTTTAGCAAAATAGTAATTTTTGGTAAAATAGTCTGATGATTAAAATTACATCCACTGATGAACAGTCTACACACCGGACTGCACTGCTCCATCTACTTGGATTAGCCTTTTCCATAACCTTCCAAAGCAAAAAAAAAAAACAAAAAAAAAAACCAAAGGGCACAGAAAGATTTACATCCTCAAAAGGAGACTATAGAGAGTGAAGTGTGAGAGGGGAACAGTGACCCTATTTCTAAATTATTTTTCCCTGCATGATACATCCTTCTCCCTTCTAGCCTTTCTTTTCTATGGTTTTTTTAATCTCTCCGTTGTCAGGGTTTTACTCTTTGTTATGCTCAGTCATAGCAGTGTCTGCAATACAACTGCATAGCATTCCCAATTTGAAGCATATGAACTTTAGACAAAATGCTGCTCATCTTTTTCCTGGCTGACACGAAGGAGGAAGACTGAAAAGGGCTGTTCTCATTTGATTTGACTGGCACAGAGCAGATGGGACATAACTTTGTCTCCACACCTTTTGCTTTTATCAACCACAGAATGTAAAGGAGCTCCAGTGTCTCTTATATGGCCACTGTGGTGCAGAAAGGTGTGGTGTGAGGCTCATCTTATTCCTGTGCCTGGGGTTAAGTCCCAGTGGGAAGTCTGCCCCACTGCATGGATGCCAGCTAATCAAGATCTCCTCTGTTACAAGCCTTAGCATAGTCTGCCAGGCAATCGGAGTCTTGGGTGGTGTTCACAAGGCGGTGCTGTGATTATTGCTTGTGGGCATAGCAGAATATGTGCTGAATGCAAAACCCTTGAAATCATATATTACTTTCTTGACCTTTCTGGAAATTTTAAACATGCAAATTAGTCTCTTCCTAAATCTGTGTTCCAAAGCCTGAGAGTAGGTCTTTTCTTCAGAATGAAGAAGCAGGGGTCCAAATGGGGCCTAGCCAGCGTATATGCGCACTAAAAATAATAGATGTGAGAAACAGCTCTGCCTACGCTAGCATACACTCATGGTTTAGAATTGCACATCAATTGTCATTTAAATGAGTTCAAACATGCCCCATTTGTGTCTGTCATAATGGTCTGTGACAGCTATCACTGTAGTCTGTAATTCTGCCATCACTTTAATCTGCTTTAGTCATTCTACCTATTTCTGAATTTTTGATCCGCTTTTTGATAATTCTAAATAATTGTGGTTTTTTTCTGGTGCTTTAATTAACAGTCTTGCTTCCCAGAAAATTACTTGCTGACTGAATCATGCAATTCTTTGTTTGACAGAAAGGATGTAAACAAAGAGAATTCTGAGTAACAGTCAAAACAGCAGCATTGGTGCCACAGCATAAAAACTAACTTCAAAGATGAGATGAAAAAACTCCATAAAATAGGAGTTTCAGATATCATTAATTCTGTAGTTGGATCCTGTATTAATAAAAGCGATTCTGTCATTCTCTGTGGAAAGATAACATTTACCCTTAAATGCTTATTAAATAATCTTTTGTAATCCAGGGCTACGTACTGTCAGAATTGCTAGATTGCATTGCAGGTTGGGAATGCTGCTGCAGCATTCACGTGGCACATTCTTCTAACTTGCAGCACTTAGTTCCATGATAATTGAGTCACAGAAGCTAAAATGACCAATTTAGAGTCTAGAATAAAGTCACGCTATTACCACACTCATGGCATTAGCACCAGAGCTGAATGGCCATATTGTGCAGCACAGCAACATCTAATAAAAACCTTCAGCTGCCACGGATTTTTCACTTTACTGTATTTTTGTTATCTTATATGATGTTTAACAATTAAAATACACTGAAAAAAAGTGTTTTCAGAGAGCTGTGTATTTTGGGGTTTAGGTATTCTTTAAATATATGTGTAGATATTTGTTGTTCTCTTCATCTCTGGAATTTAATTTTCTTTGGAGTTTGGTGTGAATTATTTTCAACATCTGTCTGGAATAAGTGGCTTTGTGGTTTAGATGATCATATCTAATTGTGAAATGGCTATTTTAAGGATTATGCCTGAAGTTTTGGGGGGATATGTGAGATGCACAAACAGAAAATTATGGAAGTAGAATATCCATTATGTAGGATTTTAATGGTAAAATTTATTAATAAGTTAATTCCATGGCTTAATTTCATTTAACATAAAATGGCCAGCAGCAGATCAGATGAGGGAAAAGAGACATTTTAAAAAACATGTTTATAGGCTAAGCTAAATCATTATTTTTCAATGTCAAAAATCATTAAGTACATTGGCACTGATTAAGTTATTCACTTGTGTTTGAAGTTAAATTCATATTTGAGTGTCTTGCTGAACCAGAGGAATAAAAAAATAGTTTTTCAATAGGGGCATTTTTTCAAATTAGAAATAATAGTGGAGGGGGTTTGTTTGTTTATTTATTTATTTATTTACATATAAGGGCTTAGTTGGTCCAAAAGGATTAGCAATAAGCTCAGAGCAGTATATGAAAACATCAAGTAGCAGACCCAATGTGAAGAAATATGATTACATCAAAGTTCACAGCACTTCTGCTAAAGTACTACATTAAAAAAAATATGGTTCTTTTAAATATGGATAAGATGCTTTTGGAGTTTGATAATATCTCTTTACACTTTTTTTAGCACCAGCTGGAGAGAGCATGATGAACTTGTTTGTTTTCTAGCAAAGACAGAATAATTTTCAATTAAAAGCTGTTGTTTAAAAAATAAATAAATAAGAGAAAATAAACACATCTTTCTGGGCAGCATTCAAAGTCAAATATTGAAATAATCCATCTGATAGCTTACTATGTGAGTTCGAACTGAATTGAAAATAATTATGGAGTCTGTCCACCTATTCTCATTATACAAACAGAGTACAATTAAAAAGCTAAACAAAGAGCATATAAGATAAAAAATTAATTAATTTCAGTCATTATACATTGTGTGAATACAGAAAAGAAAATGTGTTCTGTTAACCTGGCAAGGTCTTTTGAACACCTTCAGTAATGATGAATTCATTTGTTTGCCAGCAATGTGGGATGGCTCCGGTTATGTGTTGTTAATATTTGCATATTAAACATCTGAGCTCAGTGAATGCATTATGGAGCTCTACCTCTTTGATGCATCATAACCTTGCATTTTCATTCCTTGCAGAAGGGAATCCATATACCTGGTGGGTTGGAAAAGCCAATGAGAAGCACTACTATTGGGGCGGATCAGGACCTGGCATTCAAAAATGTGCCTGCGGCATCGAACGCAACTGTACTGATCCCAAGTACTACTGCAACTGTGATGCTGATTATAAGCAATGGTGAGTGCTTTACAAGAAGGCATGATGAGAACGACCAAATCTCCTAACTTTTACAACACTGCCATGACTTTGAATATATTTGTTTTTCTGTATTTCCTTTCTTACCAAAGAACAAAGGCAAAAATATTATATTTGTGATCCCTCCTGCAACATGTCGACCCATGCTTTGATTTCTGTTTTATTCACGGTGTCTGTGACTGTCTAATATAAGGAACCTATTTATGTTTTCAAGCCCACTGAGTTTTAGAAAAGAATGCTAAAATGATGAAGGCAAGTCGTCATAGGAAAGGCCAGCATTCTGGCTGCCCACGCAACTTTGTCTCATCAGATTCAGTTATATTGCAATAGAGAATTAATTTTATCTCTGCAACATCACGTTTTTTTCCCAGAATTTCTCCTTTTTAGAGTGTTGCTGCTGCATTTGAATGTGAGTGATATGTGTTGAAATCACTCATCTAGTGCTTCCAACTCTCATTACCCATCTTTCATGCGAAAAATATGTTAAAAACTAGACTCAACACATATTATGGAATGAGGCTCTGTATTTCAGAGGAAGCTACTGGGCTTTGCATGAGATAATTAATTAGGCAGAAACAAGAAATAAACTTGAATCTCTGATGTTCCACATAAACATGAACAGACTGTGTAAAGCTCATCATCATTTTGAGTGGGACCCTCTCTGTGGTCTTGCAACACTTTCTATGTGATCCTTAATCATTTTTGTACCTTTTGTCATGACAGGCAGGATTATATTTTACAAGGTATGCAATGTTCAGTGACATATTTAAACTATACTTTTATGAACATTTCTCCCATTAATAGCAACCTGTGGGTACTTGAATCAATACTGGCTCATAAACCATTTGGCCTTAATTGAGAAATTCTACAGCTATTAATGAATGGAGAGCTACAGAACTGTGGTGGTATGTTAGAGGCTGAAAAAAAAAAAAAAAGTAGGAAAAATCACAGAACCATAGAATCAAACAATATTTGTGGATGAAAGGGACCTCAGAGTTCCTCTAGTTCAACCCATCTGTTTAAGCAGGGTCACCTAGAAACAGTTGCCCAGAACACTGTCTCGAGAGTTTTTTAATATATCCAAGGATGGAAACTCTGCAGCTTCCCTGTGTGCATTGTCTCTGGTCCTGGGACTGGGCACCAATGGAAAGAATCTGACTCCATCCACCTTGCACCCTCCCATTAGGTATTTATAGACCCTGATGAGATCCTTCTGAACCTTCTCCTCTCCAGACTTAACGGTCCCAGCTGCCTCAGCTTCTTTTAGTAGGAGAGATGCCCCAGTCCCTCTATCATCTTAGGGGCTCTTCATCAGACTTCATCCAGTAATTCCGTCCCTCTCTTGTACTGGGGACCTCAGAACTGGACCCAACACTCCAAGTGTGGCCTCACTACTGTTGAGCAGAGGAGAAGGATGGCCTCCCTCGACCTTCTGGCCATACTTTGCCTTGGCACCCCAGGATACCATTGGCCCGCTTGGCCTCAAGTGCACATTGCTGGCTCATGCTCAATTTGTCATCCACAGGAACCCTCAGAGCTTTTTCTGCCAAGTAACTTCCCAGCTGGGTGGCTCCCAGCATGCAGTGGTTTCCCCAGGTGCAAGGCTTTGCACTCTTCACTGTTGAACTTCATGATATTTCTGTGAACCCACTTCTACAGCTTATGAAGATTCCTCCAGGTAGCAGCAGGACCCTGTTTGGTGTGATCTGCAAAATGAAGTATGAAAAATAAAAAAATAGAGTGATAAAGGAAACATTCCAGGCCCTGCAAAAACTGTAGATTAGTATGTGGAAAATCAAATATTGCCACAGACATTGCTACCTTAAGCTTTGACACGGTTAGGCTAGTATGCTGTTAGCTATGATATGGGGTGAACTATAGAACACCACAGACATAGAGGAGTCAGTTTTAGAGACAAGGTAATCACACATGCTGCCAAACTCCAGAGATAGAATTATATATAGAGAATGAAGAATATAAAGTTGGATGACTCCAGCTCAATCATAGACACTAGAGAAGTATTGGCAGAAGGGAGGTAGGCTTGGTTCTTTGTCAAAACGGTAACAATAAAAGGAAGATATTGTAATAATAATTACAGTAATGGTAGAATTAGGAGCACTTACAGTTTTGATTGCCTGAGGCACTGGATGCATATCCTTGAATAATAGGGCTCTGTACCATATGTTGAATGTTTTCTTTTCCACCAAGGGAAATGTGTGGAGAAAATGGCACTGGCTTTTGATCTCTTCTTGAAGAACCTCTAAGAGTCACAGATGATAATTTAATAAGCAGCATGCACTCAATAATCTTTTTTTGTAACCTCTGTGCCTCCTATATACACAGATTATGTGGATTCTACTAATAAATAGATTCATATACTTATTAGATTTAGATCTAAAATAGGCTGATTGTCATAAAAGATACAAAACTGTTTACTCAGAACTTCATACAAGAATATATTTATACAGTATTTCTCTAGATAACTATCAGAATTTTTTCAGGACAGCTGCTATTTATTATAGGACATTTTATGAAAAGCAGTTCAACCACTGGATATTATCTTTTAATCTGTCGTGTTTGTGAATCACAGGAAGAAATGAAAGCTTTTTTATAGTCTTTATGCACATTTTGTTCAAGATTCATTTTTTCAGTTTGGTTTTGGCAGAATCTAGTCCTTTCCATAGTCATGCCTTTTGGGCTTGGGAGTCATTTTGAGGAGTCCTAGTTAAGAATTTTATCTATCCAGGTTCATTAATACCTAAAAAGCAATGAGCTCCAGAGGATAGGAGACCTTGATGACTTCAGTCATCAGAGGCAGAATTCAGCTGAGGCCTCCAACACATCTGTGCTCAATTCTGGTGACAGCAAAACAGCTCCTGATTTGGACCACAAAATATGCAAGAGTTTATCATGAGCAGGCAACTCTCAGTTCATATATTAACAAAGCAGCTTGCCACCGTAGCCAACCAGCACATCTTATTTTAGATGAATTTACAATCCCCTAAAACAGAAGGGCTGAGTAAATGCCAAACTGTGGCTGAGAGTCTGGGTGGGACTTTTGCAGTAATTGCATGTCTTGTCCACAGCTAGGAGCACTGCATTTGGTTGTGGTACACCCACAATTCTGTTCTTCTCCTGCCCAGGCAGGTGGGAAAAACTGTTTTGGGGGTTTTTGGGTGGTTGCAGGGGTAAGATACAGTGGGGAGAAGGCAGTAGTCAGAGAAATAACTATATTAGAAAAGGTAAGGAAGTAAAATGGGAAGACTCTAGAAATTGTGAGAAAGAAAAGTGAGGAAGAAGAGCAAGATTCAGGAGAGAGATTTTTTAAAGGAAATTAGGGAGCCACTGAGGAATGGGTCAGGCTGAATCAGAATGGTGTACTGTAAGTAGAATATTGTCCACAATTTTTATTGCAGAAGTTAGAAATTATGTTAGAAATGAAGAAAGAAATTATAGTTTGACGAATTATTTCATAGCAAAGGCAGGAGAATGCTTCCTTGGAGAACTGGATTCTGACCCTGCCTCTGGAACCACATTCCTGCATGATGCTTCCTCAGTTTCATAAACCACTTCTTCCCAGAACAGTCATTAGTCTGATCCTAATTTTCTGGGTATGTAATGGAAACACAGAAGTCCACTTTGTGAAAATACAAACATTCACAGCTGCAACCAGAATAAGGGATCACTCTCTGAATGTATTTAATGCAGTCATTCAAAGCAAAAAAAAAAAAAGAAAAGCCTGTAGGCATCTCAGATTGAGCACTAAGTATGAGTGTTTTTAACATTAATATCTTTCAGCATCCAATCTGTAGAATGCAAATTATGTCAGATACTCCCTCATGGAGGTATTCCAAAGATAGGTAGATTTATGAAGCAATCATCTGCTGTACTAATGAGCACTATAAAAAATCCAATGAGAAAACACGGTCTTTATAGAAAGATTTGGAATAACACATTAGATATAAAATACCATCCACATATTGAAGCATGAGAGTAAATTTGGAGAGTGGGCAATGTTATACTAAATGAGTATTTTCTGCATCCTGTACTGAATAATGCTGAAGCTCTCCAGAATAAATAATAATCAGTGACCAGTCAAGGATTCTATCATGGTGGTAGGAATAGGAGACTAATTAAAGCTCTTTAAGCAGCCTGAAATGGGTTTTTTCCAAAATTTTGTGTTTGGTTTTTGTCTTTTTATTTTTTTAACCAAGTATATGAGTAATTCTGTTTAAGTACAGAACCAACTGTGTTAATTATGGACTCACTTACAATGTAACTTTTCCCAGGGATCAGTGTATACCACAGGCTTGGTAAACCTTACATCTGGACGGTTTTTCTATAAATGGTTTTTAAAATTTCACATTACACCTTGTCCATCTGAATAAAATTGTTACAGAACTATTTAGCACATGCCTAATGTGTTATCATGCCTGGATGGTAGACAAGCCAAGTGGTAGATACTGGCAGGGAATATGAGATATGGAATCCAGATTTATGTGTATTTGCCCACATAGTTTAAAATAGATCCTGATTCTTATGAGAACTCATGTTGTTGCTGCAATGTAAGTATTAAGTAGTTGTTTTTGTCACGATAAAGAAACAAAAACACAGGTGGAAGAGCTTCACCCAGAGTAATCCTGCCAAAAATGATCCTTAGTCCCAAATTATCCATGATACGTTTCTAAAATGAAATTAATTCAGAGTTAAATGGATCAGATTATATCAAAAAGTTAGTTTTGTTGCCAGTAAGGATCTTTTTTTGAAGTGTGTGTGGTTGACATTTAAAGTCAGATTGCCTCAATCTTGAGAGAATAAAGATAGCTGTTATGAGTAGCAAAACTTCTCTGGGTTGCTGTTAAACAAAATTATAATCAAATTATTAATTTTAGGTAAAATGTAAGACTTTTTGAAAAAAAAATCTTATTTGGATAAAAACATTATTATTACTATTTAGGTAGCTTCTTTATGAAAATGACTGACAATGTAGAGATAGGCACACTGTACTCATTAAGTAGCAAATGTAAAGATTTGCAAAGAAATTTTGATTCCTATTCTCATTTGACCCTAGAGTCAGTTAAACACTCAGATTGGCCCAAGTTTCTATACCATAGGCTCCTTGCTTTTTATTACACAGCAGTCACAGTAAGTCAGAATACTTATAATATGATGCTGTTCAAGGATTTACTCAGAAAAGGTGACAAAAGAAGCTTTTTCATTTAGCACTTCCTGATGTGAATGAACTTCAGGTTACAAAGTTGGTCATGGACTTCACTGCTGACTACTGATGTGGTTGCTAATCTTTCAAGAACTATTTGGTGGCCCAAAAGATGATCAAAAGGGTTTAAGCAGAATTTTCAGATAAAAGTGCTTTGGACAAATAGAGAAAATCAGTGGAGGGAGCCTTATTTATAATCTCACATTTTGGATATTAAAGTTTCTTTCTCCAGAGCCTTCCAAATTGGCTTTATTTTTGTGAGGTGTTTTACAGAACACTCTGCAGGATGCATCCCTCTTCCCTTAACAACTCTTCTCCTACAAAGGGAGTTTCAAAAGAAAGTTTCAAGTCATGGGAAAAGATGACTAAACAGGGCTCAGAATGACATGAGTTGTTTGAGTGACAGGAATATGGGTGGATGTTGAAATGCTGGCCTGAAGCTGTGGCAATGACAGGTAGGTCATTTGTAGCCATATTTAACAGGATATTAAAGGCTCCTGGAGCTATAGGTAGACATCAAGGCTTAAGTTTAGTATGTAATAATTACCATTGAAATCATTGATATTTCAGTTCCTTACTCCCTTAGGCACTTTTGAAAATCCATCTGTCCTTTAACCTTGTGCGCTCTCAGTAACAGAGCTGCTGATGCAGAGAGAGCTGGATAATTAGAAGACACTGTCTTCTCCTGTCCTTCATTAGAAGCTGCTAACAATGTCTTTGGATATTTTTTTTCCATTACTTTCCCATCTAGGCAGCAATTGGAGTTTCCACTGAGGTGTTACATGATCAGAAGTGACTAGGCTACACATTCTCTGTGGAAAACAAAAACCAAAACCAAATTGAGAACTTATCATTGGCTCTACATGGCTACAATTTGTTTAAATTTAATTACTATTTCTAGCAGTATGTAGAGAAATATTAAATAGGTAAAAGGGATCAAATTTGAATATACCTAAAAGAACTTGGAGGACTACAAAAGTAATATTGAGGAACATGCATGACTAGAAACATCCTATAGAGAGATATACATATACAAAAAAAAAATTTCCAATAAAACTAGACAGATTGACTGCATGAAAAATCAAGCATTTATATATGGTAACCTCATATTTAAACAGTAACTTGCAAAACAGACTTTTTTTGCTAAAATACAGAGGCCTGTATTTAATGAGATAACACACTGGTTTGCATTACATGAAACCAGGAAAAAAAAAAAAACAAACAGAAAATTATCTAGTAAGATTTGTGATGTGCTGCTGTTTTACTAATCTTTCAAGAACTATTTGGTGGCCCAAAAGATGATCAAAAGGGTTTAAGCAGAATTTTCAGATAAAAGTGCTTTGGACATCTTTATCAGATGATGAACCACAATTTCCTAGAAAATGAGGAAACTTTGTAGAATTAGGCCACACCACTTTGAAAACTGTATTTCAACAGTTTTGCAGAACTTAAAGGCCATCTTTGAAATGACAGACAAGAAAACACTATTAGTAATTGTGTGCAGTAATTACATCTCCTAATCAAATAAAAGCTGAAATATCGAAACTAATTTTTCTTAGTTATGCCTAAGGAATGAATTTGTTTTGTTGCTGAAGGCAGGGAAACTTAGCTGAAAAACTGCACTACTTCAGATACTTGTTTGCCTTGTACTCTTAGAAATCCAGACAGGCTTGTGAAGGTCTTTTAGGGTTACCTTGCAGAGTTCCTTTGTACATTGACATTTGCACTTAGTGTTGATATATTTCCAATCAAAATCTAGCACTTTGACAGTATGTAATGGCACAGAATAAAAATTTGCGTGAAGAGGGACACTAAAGACAGAAAGTCAAGCATTCAAACCTTAGGAAATATTAGATTGAATACAGCTGGTAGTAATTCTTTTCCATATGAGCGATAGATTTGAGCTGAAACTTTCACCAACAGACAAGCAGACAGCCAGAAGCCATGAAGTTAATTCCTTCCAGTTACAATTTGGCCATTAAAACTACTGCAGTAGGGAAAAGGGTCAAGTGACTAGGTGTGAAATCAGCTGCTGTCTGTCCTGTGTTTCTTAGCCGTACTCATCAGATGTAACTGGTGTGCAGTATTGAAATAGAGTTTTCATGATGAAAAATGTGAAATCTTCCTTAAATGAATTCCGTCCTCTTATTTTTATAACTTTTTCCATGTTTTTGTTTATAGAAACTATATATACCTTGTGTTTGTCCATTATGCATTCCTCTTCTTTACTTCTTCCACGAGAAAAGGCTGAATGATTTTGTTACTGATAACAACAAATTAAAAGTTTGAGAGATGGAAATTTTGAAGTGGAATGCTTGGCCAAGCTACAGATGTGCTGAGTAGCACCTTTCAAATTCTCTTTTACTTGTGCCTTGGTACCACCACAGGACTCTAGCCAAAATCTAGGGGTTTGTTACGCAAGGCTGTCTACAAACAAAACAGGACTGTTTTTTTTCCTCAGTTCTGTGCATTCACTACCATAAATGTGTATTTAAGACTGATCTGAGTGATTTAAAATTTAATCCAAGGGCAGATGAAGGGCATAGCATCTCATGCACAGTAAATTTTCAGGCTATTGGCTTTGTGTAGACTTTGAAGGACAATACCTGCTGTCTGGAGTTGCCCCTAATGCTTGTGTTGTATTTCTAATGAGCTGGCAGCTCTAGTCCAGGATCCAGACAAACCTAGGATCACATAGATGGCTTTTCCTCCTTTGGAGATGTTCCATGCAAGTAGTGACAACAGGCATGGTATGTAGCTCACAGGAACTGACAGATTTCCAGCCTGAACTGAAACAGATTGAGTGGTTTAGGGATTTCAAGGTTTAATGAATCATGAAAGTTTCAAATTTTACTTGCGTTTTCTCTCTTTTCTCTTCTGCATTATTCACCTTTGGGACTTGATTCATCCCTTTTTTATAGTAAGCTGAACCCCTTTGGACTTTAGCTATCATCCTACTCACCGGGAGTAAGGAAAACAATTCCCTAAGACTTGTGGCTCACGGCAGTGACCAGGCATGGGAGGAACAAAGTCTTAATTTTCTCCAAATCTGAAAACACAGGAAAGTGTGGGAAATTGATATGACATGAAATAACTCTATGGCATCCTGCCTTTTCTTTGTTAAAATACCCCTTCTTACTCAGTGTTATTTATGCAGTCCTGAGCACTAATTGTGCAGTTATGATGATTTATCTTCCTGCAATCAATACAAAACTAAAAATGAGGAAGCAGGGTTCTGTACTGCCTCATGCATCATGAGCAGAGTCTTTTACCTTGAGGTAAATGTGAAAATGGTCAAGCTCTAACAACCTCCTGAGGATGAAGATGATTCCCATTTGACTTCAGGTTCATTAATTTCTCAGTGCTAGCAGTCAGTAATGAATGAACTTAAAGGGAAGAGTGGTGACAAGATATTATCCTTGTTTATTAATTTGCTCTCTAAATTGTTGGGAGACAAAAGGTGAGTGTTCATCCTGCTGAGTGTTGCTGTCCAGGTTTTCCTGACTTCAGTTCCAACTAGTCACAGACAGATGGTGTCATCCAGGTCTTTTAAAGTTAGAGAATCATTCAACAGCAGCACTGAAAAAAAAAAAATCTATCAGAATTAGGTATTTGTAATTATTATTCTCTGGCATATTCTTGCTGTTATTTGAAGTGTCTTATCTTTCCCAGGGTATTCTAAGAAATTTCTGAGGGGCTTATGAATTAGCAGGTGAAAAGGCAGATATGTGATTTTTAATTCTACCATGCAGATGATCTAATTCCCAGCACATTTGTATTCTTTTTGTTATTAAAGTTCATGATTAGTGTGAGTGACAAATAAAGTGAGCAAGAACAAAAAATGTCCTCTATGTTTTGCACATGAAGATGCAGACCTTTTAGTCTGAATTAAAAGCTTGTAGTCTTAGCTTTAAAGCAAATGACCTTACTGTCACAGCTTGTCAGGTAAGGGCAGAGTACACTGAGAACTGTGCACTGCAGAACTTTCAGCTGCCAGTTATTTTCTCCTCCTCCACCTTTTATTTATGGGCTAACTTAAAGACTAATTACTCTGCCCTCAGTGCCATGCTCCGAAGATGAAATCACCCCAATGCTGACCAGCCCAATGTATTTCACTCAGTACCTGACATTGCTTAAGTCTTGAAGAGAAGTCTTTTCTTCTTAAATTGTAGGACTCCCCTGGCTTTTTAATTTCTTAATCAGTGCAGCCAGATGTAAAGACATCTGAAATATATGACAGCCTGTGTTATAGGGTAGATGAAACCTGCAGCACATGCTTGGCTGTTATTACTATGAGAAGTCATATTTTAGCTGAAACAATCACAAGGGAGTCCATCAAGCTGAAGGTGTTAAGCCTGCAGTGTAAACAAAAGATATATCTGTTTTCACTGTTTGTTCTTCGGTGTACCAGGAGATATATATAGATACATAGATATAAGGGGAAGAATGGAAATAATCATATGGGGGGAGAGTGGGGGGTCTTGGGGAGGAGAGAACTCAAGAGCCATTAAGATACATCTTTTGTATCAGGTTCCAGACTTGATGGGAGTATTGTCTTCAGAGCAATTGATCAAAATATCCTGTCAGTTCATCACTGAGGTAGTTGCAAAACCTCAAAATTTGAAGGAGGAATTGTTCCTTGTCTTTTTCTCATTTTGCCCAGCAGATTCTTACCACTGCAAAAGGCCTGATAAAGAAACAGAAAATAAAAATGGGCAAGGCTCGCCTGCACCATTGTTTTTGCCTGGGAATGACTGTTATATACATAATGCATTATTTTACTGTAAAAAGGAGGATGACTTACACTGTCTGTGAAAAACACTCAAAACAATCAAGTAGCCTTTCATAAAGTCTGGAAATTGAGGAAAAAAACAATGGTTCTACTCACCTAGAGTAAAGGGAGACTGCTTTTACTTTTTTTTTTCCCTGTAGTTAGCCTTGTAGAAGAAGCTTAAATTCTATAAATTGTTTTAATATCATGGACTAGGTGCGGGTTTATCTTAGCTACCATTCATGTTTCCCTCCTGGGTTGCCCTAAGCATTCAAAATTACTTCTTGTGTGAATTAATTATGGCTAGATATTTTGTCCAAGGATTTTTGCCTCCCCCAACCCTCACCCCCCTCCTCCAGCTATTTTTCTTTCCCCTGCTTCCTGGTCACATGCAGAATACTATACTTTAATGATAATCGTTACATATAGGAAATACAGTCCCTGGAGAACCTGCAAAGTTTCTAAGAGCTGTCTGAGTATGCAATGGAGATGTAGTAAATCAGGTCTAAGGTAATTTGTTGCATTTCTATCTCAAGTATTTTTCAACAGTTAATTGAAATTAAAATGCCACATGGATTCTTTACAGTAGAAGTGTTTCTATATGAGCCAGCTTCCTGATGAAATTAAGATGGCTCTTTTTTTTCATATTTTGCTGAAAAATAAGTGGTTTACTGGGAAGAAATGATTCTATCTAAACCAATATCTCAGGAGAGTTAATGACGTGTATTCCTTTATCATAAACACTATCTTTTTGCTCAACTTTTGGTCACGTGGAAGTTGATTACAGGATTACATTAATTGTAGATTAGGGAAACAAAATCTTCCTTGAGTTATAATTTAGGGCTGTTGTTTAAATTATGCACTTGCCCTTATGAAAGTATCTGAGTGTATATGTATTTATTTATATAAATTATTAAAGAGAAAGCAAAGCAAAATGAAAAAAACAAATTTTCAAGCAAGCAGGCAAAAACAAAGTTAATAAACTAAAATCTGCTGTTAGAAAATGTGATGAAAAAATGCAGTGCATGTAAAAGACTATATCTATGATGAAAAAGTTTTTTCCTGACACTGTAAAAGCACAAATGGATTTGTAGCTACTATTTCCATGAAAGAGAAATGTTTAAAATGCTATCACTAAACATGTAATCTCATGTCTAAAACCAGTTATATGCTAAGTATGACAAAAAATTTCATGATAATATTTAATGGTCAAGAGTTCATCTGTTGAGTTAAAACATTTTGGAAAAGAGAATTAATTCATGTATCTTATGTCAAATCTAAGATACTTATTCCTGAAACAAAATTGTATTAGAAATGTTTAAAGGATTTCATAAGACTCCAGAATCAAAACCAAACTCCTGATTTGCACAGCACACTTACAAATAATGCTCTTAAAACTGACCTTGTGTTTTGCTGCCATTTCATTCAATAAAAAAGCCCAAAACCCAGAAAAAGAAATTTTTAATCCCTGACATTAAAAGCAGAAAAATTATATGTTCCTTTAAGGACTTTGAAAAGCCAACAACATAGATAACATCAACTGATGTAAATCTCTTGAATCCAGAGAGCATATAGGAGATGACAAAGTGAACAGAAAGCTCAGAAATATTGATTATTACCTTATTATTAGCACTGTTATTATTATTATTATTATTATTAACTGTTAAATCATAGTGATGATTGTGAAGCAGAACAAACCTAAATGCTAAATAGGAAAAAATGTCATCTTCCGTTCTGAAAGATGAAAAAAAGCAAAATCGTATTTGGAATGAAGATAGACATTGACCTGCTTAACTCCAAGGTAAAGAACTGAGATAATCATTGAGGAAACTGAGCATGGCACCAAAAGCTTATTAAATGCTTTTCCTAAAGACAAATAATTTTGGATACTCTTTGAGGGCACTTAGGTCTTGCACTATACTCATCTATGCGTACATGCACTCATCAGGGAGTGGCCTCCTGAGGTCTTGTAGTCCGACCTGCTGCTCAGGGATGGTGGAATCAAGCTGGCCAAGAACTGTGTCCATTTGAGATCAGAACCTCCAAGGATGAACATCCCAGAATTCCTCTGGAGACCCTGTGCCAGTGTTTAACCACTGCCGTGATGTAATGTGGTGATGTAAGGACAGCAGGCACTCTTTCAAAGACAGAACCTTTGATTGAAACCAGCTGTTGCTGAATAAAGCAGGTATTTCTAACAACCTTTTGTAGAAATGGCCCTCTCTCCTTTTGCCATGGAAGAGCACTCTAGTTACAGAGAGGATGGAAAAGTCTGAAGTAAAAGCACTGAAACTTACAGCACACTACTGGTGCATGCTTCAGATTTTTATTTCCTCTTTCATTTACAGGAAATAAGTAAGGAATAAGTTTTTAGCTCTAGTACATCCAATATGCTGTCCAAGCTGAGTAGTTAAGTGCCCAGTTGCAGAGCTTGCAGGGGTTAGGCTTGATAGTACTGGGATCTTCCAGTTATTTTCTACTAATATTTGTTAAGTGATGTGCTGATTCTGGCTTATGTGCATTTCCTGAAATTTGTGGATTTCATTTAGTTGCAAAATGATGCAATGATCTTATGACTGGCTATAAAGTCCTTGTAAAATTACAGGCCTAGTATTTTCAGTGTTTTGAAAGAAATACTGAGAGAAGTTAAGGAAATTCTGTGGTTCAAAATATGTTTATTTGTTGACATATTTTTGCCTATCATGGGATGGAACAAATCAATAGAAAAGAAACAACTTCACAAAAAACCCCAACCAAACAAAAAACCCCTCAGTAAATAGGAAAAAGAATAGCATCTGGAAACACTTTCTTCTCTTTCTGGCAGCTGGTTTTGTTTCCTAGACAAATTCAACACTTTTGTGGTGTTATGAGTGGGTTCACTTTCCTTGGGTAAACAGTCTGAACAAGCTGCAGTTCTTTGTAAAATTCAGGGTCTGTTTCTTCTCTGACTCAGTGTCAGTTTTGCACTTGCCATCTGCAAAACATGATTAAATATATATTACAAGGAATCAATATGTAGGCAAAACATTATTCTCTTTTTGCTTTCATTATCACAGTAGTAGTTCAGCTTCAGTTGCTAAATAAGTTGTGTGTTTTTTGAATGCATGTCTTAATCTTGTATTTTACTACATACAATATTTATGCTGATTCTGTCTTCTAACAGAGAATTTATATATGGACCACTTATTTATAGGTGACAAACATAACAATGTTTGAGTGAAATAGTTCAAGTTGTAGAAGGAAATGGACAAACTGATGATTATATCTCTAGTTATATCTTTCGTTTATTTGTACAATGAAGAAAATTGTGTATTTGGTTTTTAGCCTGGCAACTCAACCTGCCTTTACTTAACTTTTTTAACTTTCTTAAGAACCTTCTAGTGATTTACTTTGAAAATTTATAGCACTTACCTCCTCCTGATTCTTACCTAATTTCAGTTACCACTTCTGATATATTAATGCTTGCAAATCACTTATGATCTTGTAGAAATACATATAAATTCAATGTAAATTATATTGATACAACTGCAAAAAGTATTGGCAAACCTCCAGGTTCTATTTCTTTGTTATCCGTGACTACTCTATAATCTTAAACCACATTATTTTTGTTTGTAAACATGGGGTTTGTCGAAAGAAAAAGATCTTTTAAAACTATTAACTCACACCTTTCTGGAGGATTATGAAGGGGGTCAGACTATGGAGGCCCCTTCCAATCCCAACCATTCTGTGATTTAGTGATTTGTTATATAATGTGAACATAATTTCCTTGCTGACCCCATTTCTGGTTTGTGCCCTTAAGGGCAGTGGACTACCCTGCCAGAAGGAACAGGGGTATTGTTATTACATTCACATAGAACCATTTCTTGCCTTTTGCCAGAGGAAAAAAAAATGATGGGAAGTTCACATGCAATAAAACACCACTGCACAGTGCACACAAGCAGAGCACCAAGACACCAAAAGCTGGTACCAACCTGCTATCTGTGATAAGACCCGATTTAAACAGGTGGAGAAAATGTACTACTTTACACTAGTGAACTTCTGGAACTGGCTGCCAGAAGAGGCTGTGCAAGCAGACACGGATTCAGGAACAGATTTTCTTTTCCTGAAAACAAAGTCATGGAAAACAGGTCTACAAATGAATGATGCAAGCACTATGCACCTTTTAACATTTTCAATGAAGAATGCCAGTCTGGAATAGCTTTTAGATGAGAGCATTGGGGAAGAACAGACAAATTCTTCCTAAGCAGGCCGTTGAATTCAACACAGCAGTTTGCTCACAGCCTCTCACTGAGATGAAAGGGATATTTGGAAAAGTCCAAAATCTTGTGGGTTGAGATAGAGACAGTTTATCAGCTAAAGCAAAAGCTGCATGCTTGAGCAAAGCCAAGTAAGGAATTCATTCACCACCTCCCATGGGCAAGCAGGCCTTCAGCTGTCCCCAGGAAAGCAGGGCTCCATCATGTGTAAAGACTGCTTGGGAAGACAAATGCCATCACTCTGATATCTCACCTTCCTCCTTCACATGATGATGTGGGAAGCAGAAAAGTCCTTGACCATGTAAGCACTGCTGATCAATAACAAAAACATCCCTATGTTGTACTGGTTTGGTCAGAAATCCAAACCATAACACCACAGGAGCTACTGTAAAGAAAATTAGCTCCCTCCTGGATTAAACTAGTGCAGACATGTTCAGATTCTACCAGAGATTAGGTGACGTGGCTGCCTGCAGTAGCAGACAGCTGTCATTGGTGACTGCAACCTGTCTTGCATTGCCTGCATAGTCTTTGCTATAGGTAGAAATGATAGACTTCTTGGTGTCCCTACATCCGTGAGGCAATATTTATCTCATAGGCTTGTTTTAAGGCAAGAAGCATCTGCAGTAAACTGTGTTTAAGCTGTCAGGAAAGAAGCATTAACATCTGGCAAGTTAACATACCTACCCACTGAAATGCAGCTTAACATTGGCAAGACTCTCACTGTACCCTCTGTGAATACTGTGAGCCCTAGGCCTTTGGACCTATGTTATATTATATTTTAATTTCTGTCTTCACCTAATGCTGATAAAAAATGTCATAGTCTGAAATACCAGAGAAGCACAACCTGATTGCTTCAGGGTCAGCTTCCCCGTTAAATCTACCCAGAACTGCTTGGAGTCCTGGAAAGCACCATTCTTACAGATAAGAGGGAGGGGGGATCTCACTCACTTCATCATCAGTCTCCTTTGTTCATGACCATATTGTCACAGGTTGTTAAAAACCTGTGGCCCAGAGCCATTTTAGTCCATGCCGTCAGGGCTGTCACAGCAGACTTGGTAGAAAAAATCTTGGGGGAGTTCATCAAGTATTGTGCTAGGAAAAGACAGGCTCAGCTCAGATGGAATTGTGTTAGGAAATGAATGGTGAATTCTGCTAAGTCTGTGCCAGTCTTTTGTCGAGAAGAAAAGTGGTGATGTGTAATGTAAGGAAAGTTGAGCTCAAAGGCTAACAGAAAGTATAATGGAAACCCATCAGAGCAATAAAGTGGAGCAATCTGGCTAATGAATAGGTCACTAATCCTGTATAAGTGTGATCAACAAAACGCTAAACAAATGCTTGACATTCTACAGTCAGTGCAGCAAAACAGATTTTTCTAAACAAGGGCATCTGCATTTGGCCTAATATTTAGTGCAAAGCATGACACACCGTGCCTTCCCTGTGGCTCAAATCCTAATCTCTGTCACTCAGTTTTCTCATAATGCTCTGAATAAATGCAGTGAGAGAATCTCTGCACAGTCCCGCATAACCCAGCTGCCTCTGGAGCTGACACAGTTGCACACATGGCAGGAATTGCAAATTTTTTTAAAACTTCAGTAAGTACCTTGTTTGGTATCCTTTCTCATTTCCTCAGTTACTCCACTGTGTGTGGAGATATACACACACACAGACAAGAGGTAATGATGTCGTAAAAACACAAAAAGGTCAGGAAGAAATTAACCTACAGGTAAATTTGCATATCACTTCAAACCAAGGTCGTCCATCTTTTTAGCAAAAGCAATAAAAAGAGAACCTAATTGAAATTAAATCAGTTCTGAGAGATATATGTGCGTGTTTACTAGCAGAGGGAAAGTATCCTAGTTTTGCTAGTGCTTGATAGCGAAGTGTTAACATAATGAATAAAGACATCTGTTAATTACCTCTATGCTGCACCATTGCTTTAAATGTGCTTGAATATCTTAGGGCATTCAGTTTTAGATAATTATTTCTGATGAATGGGTGTGCATTTAAAATGTTTTGCTGTGGGATATTTAATTCTTCTTCTAACTAGAGTGCTTTCATGATAATAGACCCCACTTTCCTTCCTCAGTAGACATAGAAACGTCATTCATTATGTTTATAGCACAGTTTGTAGATAATCCTGTAAGGTTTCATTTTGGTAGGATGTTTTTTTAGCAACGGTTGTTACAAATTTCTTCTTCCGTTTGACTTTGGCATGTTTTAAATAGCTGTTTATTCTCCATTTACTCACCAGTTACAGGATCATTTAGAAGGTCTGCCTTCCACAGGTCTAACAAATGATTACAACAACATGAAAAATTTCACAGTCCTGATGCCGAATTCATTTTTAGATTACTTTTACTAATCATTTTTCAGTTAGAAACAGCTTTTCTACTTATTAGATAAGCAGAAAAAAAACCAATGATTTGTAGGATCAGTGATTCCAGCTTTGAACAGCAGTAGGTTAAGAAATCCTTGTGAGGAGAAAAGACCTACAGATGTACAAGCTCTGTGCTATGTACGAAAGGCTAAATAAAACTGGTCATCTGTCCTGATGGGGTAAGTGACACTTTGAGAGGAGGATCACTACTGGGGATTTGCCTTCTTCCACACACTCATGAAAGTAAAATGGGAAGCAGTTTTCTGGGGCTGAGACAGGAGACAAAATTAAAGTGCAATGTGGTAGTTGACTCTAAGGACTGAAACTGGGGTCTTCTGAAGGGACACAGATTATGTGTCCCTTCAGAATTCTGTATTAAAATACAGAATTTAAAGTGTGTGAACTGATTATAGATACAGAAAATAAGATGTTGTGGTTGGTACAATTAAAACTTTGAGGTCAGTTAGAATGGAGAGAGTTTACTGAAAAATAGGCTCAAATACCTACGTTTTCTTAAAAATCAGTACAGATGTAGGGGCCTTTGCAGAAAGGAAATAAATAGTCAAATTATAACATGGAATTTCAATAGTACATGACATTACTTCTCCTATATTTTGTCTCTTTATAATAATCTACTTAGATTATCATTTAGAAGGGGGGGTGTTGGTATGCTTTTTTCTATGTGATGTCTAGCAAGTAACTTAAATTTTCTGTCATCCAAAATGTCACCTGTGATGTTTTTCCAATCTAAGCCTCTTTTCATGCAACTGGAGGCCATTTCCTCTTGTCCTTGTTACTTGGGAGAAGATGCCAAACCCCACTTTTCTACAACCTCCTCTCAGGTAGTTGTAGAGAGTGATAAGATCTCTCCTGAGCCTCCTTTTCTCCAGGTTAAGCAACCCCAGCTCCTAAACTGCTCCTCATTGGACTTGTGCTCCAGACCCTTCACCTGCTTCTATGACTTTTTTCGTCATACTTCTCATACATATGGAGATTTTGTGAGGTTATCTAATCAAGTGTTTCATTCCAAGGTGTGATCAATAGAGACCTTTTCCCAAAGTATTTGGTGCCAAAGTTATACAAGCAACTCAAGACATGAGCTAAATCACGGCATCCTTATATCACAGCATCCTTATATTCCCAATGTGCCTGCCATAGACTGGTTTCAGTTTTGTATGAGGTATATGCATAGATGGGATGTGAGGATGAACACGGCAGGAAGTGCCAGTGAAAGGGTAGGAGTAGTGGTAGATGCTTATACAAATGGGTTTTACTGACATTTTCTGGATGCAGTAAGTACCATACTTCTTTCAGTTTTCTGGACCAAATTCAACACAAAGTTATGCACTTCAGTGTCGTATTGAACTCAACCGGCGTATAGGGGCTGAAGTCAGCATTAACTATAGCCATCTGTTATTTGTCATACCATAGTCAATTATTTTTATTTAGCTCTTTCAGTCACACAAAATAAAACTGTCAAAGTTGTCAAGAACTCCAAGAAATGAAGCCTCTGAGCTGCTGCTCTGAGATTTTTAATATTTCTTCCAATACACATCCTTGTGCCCTAAAAATCCTGCCAGAGGTACATTTGGTCTGATAGTTTGATGGGATGTGATCCAAAGGCTTGTGGCTAGTCAGTAGAATAGATGCAGCAAAGAATTCATCATTTATCTGCATAGACCTCGCAACAGTGCAATCAGTAGTGCAGATATTAAAAATACACATTTCATTAAGTAAGTGCTTCTAATGTCCACACAGTAAAATATTACCATCACTGTAATGATAGACAAAAGTGTCATTAAAATTCTTGTTATTTTAAGTTACGAAATTTTTTAAACAGATGGTAATACTCAGTAGAGTCCTTCATGATTTGCGTCCCTCAGAGCTGAAGTAGCATGCTGTTCCATGGAAAGGTTCAGCATCTGTGAGGGGATCATGGAATAAATGTAGGTTTCTCTTTGTCAAAGTGATATAGAAAGACATTTAATTTTCTAGGGCATGTTGAGTAGCTGAATGAAGCATTTAATTTATTGTCCTTCAATTGATTACACTTCTTCAGAGTAGAGTTTTCTCATTTCTGTCATAAAACAAAGCATTTCAAACTTTAGGATGACTAGAAAGCTTTTTGGACAGACTTGTTTGTAGGATATTTTTAATATTTTTATAAACTATTATTTTTTAAAAGAATTTTCAAATTTTGAAATATTTTCAGATCAAATAATAATACTGATTTTAAAATGCCAAATGAAATTGAACTGCCATAAAAATTTTTTGAGCAAGCTGTTGCCCTTTCCAATGTCAATTTTTCCTTCAAAAATTCCCATATCATCCATTTTCAGCTCTACGTCCACAGGAGAAATTTCTTTTCTTGGCTTCAGCTGAATCCCAAGTAATTTTGTCTCTGTAATTATGCAAGGTGAAAGGGACAACCCAATTTAGCATTTCTTCTAAAGGAAATGCCACAAATGTTCCCTGACTTACTTAAAAAAAATTAAAACTCAGACATAAAATTGATTAAATTGTTGACAGATGCAAAGATCAATTACACCATGGTAGAATTCCTAGGTTTCATTCTTAAAATAGCTCAGTCTAGAAATCAGGAAAATTAGTAATCAAGTCAGAAGAGTTGCTGGACCTCAAAAGAAAAGAAACCCTAGATTTCCTTTATTTCTTTGAAATAACACTAAAGAAATGAAGTTTGTAAGAGGAGCTGCTCTGCTTGAAGCGACTTTCTGTCTCCACTGGTCTTTTGGAAGGAGAATATGAGCAAATACTCAGAAAAGGCAGATTTTTGCCAGAAACTGGTTCCATATTGTTCAAAAGAAAGCAGAGCCCCATTTGCTCTCTCCATTATTCACCTTTGGTTATTCAGTTTCTCACAAACTCCTATTTGAAAGGAAAGTCAGAAGTCCTTTCAGGCAAGAGAACCTGTAGAACCAGTGTCAACTTTCTCAGTCTCCTTCGTGATGGATTTTTTAAATGAGACACATTTCTGACCAATTTCTCAGTGATCAGAAATTTCCCCTTAATTAATTCAGTCTAGTCAGTTCAATCTTTTGTAATTTCTAAACAAGGATTACTTGTCAATGCTGCACCATCAGACTCATGTCTTTGGTATAATTGATGTTTACTAATAGAAGTCAAAGTATGGATTTATGTTAGTAATTTGGGTGTTGGGATTAGATGATCTTTCGTCAAATTGTTTGGACTTTCAGCAGGTGAGTGCTCTCAAAAGTAAAAATATTTTATGCATGCTAGAGAAGTTTAATTGCCTTAAGATCAGTCTTAACTGTAAGAGTTCCTTCTTCTTTTGCTGTTAGGAATCACATATTTCCTAGGATCTTATCCTGTCCAATGCCAGTGCGTTAAAAAAAAAATTAAACTGAGTTATGATCATCTGTCAGTTTTTATGACCCTGTACAGTAATGAGAAATTTTCCATAATACCCCTTGTCAGACAAATCAAGGGTGAGTCATTAGCTCCAACTTAACATATAAGGGCATCTGAGGTGACAAGACATGTGGGAAAGGGACAAAAGAGCCATAAGAATCCCTGAGAACAGCAAAATCCAGTGGAAATAAAAACTTTTTTCCTAGAGTATATGGTTTTCAGTTTATAATTCAAAAGGGCAGAGCCCTGGGTACAGGGTGAATCTAAAAGCATGGCTTTTGTGCTGCATAGTATGTCTATTAGCTAAATTTTATCAAAACCTTTCAAGAGTTAGTTTTGCTTTAATCCTAGTTTTTGTTTGCCCTGTTTTTAATCCTGTTAATTAGAGCTTGCATATTTCCAAGTAACTCACTTCCAGATTACTCCACTTGCTGCCAAAATTGCATTGTTCATTAAATTGTCTGTAATATTCATTCTTCTTAGCAGTTTTAATCAAAATAAAATTCTTGCCAGATATTTTTGGATGAGAGAAAATACCAGTATTTGGTATGTCTGTGCTCTTCACAATGTTTTTACAGGAATTTGTTTGCAGATCCTAACTGGAGTAAACTGCTTTATACCTCCCTCAAATAGATTATGGAAATGCAGGGATTAATACAGCGGTGCTTACATAGTAAAAAGCTGGGTCTTGTGAGAGGTGGATGGTTGTATACCTTTGGAATGGTCATACTTTGGAGTTTGCATTCTTCAAACCACTGTTAATCACTAAATTATATGTGCTTAACACTACACTTCTAGTCCAGTAGGTGTTTTATTTGTATTATCAAAATAACTTTGGTTCCTCAACTCATGAAACCATTATCTTTTAAAACTGAGTCAATTCCTACCTGTAGGACATTCTTTATTTGTTTTACTTTGTATGGCTGGACTGATAATTAAGTGAAGTCTAACAAAGTCAGAGAAAATAAATTACTCCAGTAGCAGAAGTCTGGTTGTATTAAATCATTATATAAACAAATTAATAATGATACAGAATCTTATCATTACTTTGAATATGTCATTTGCTGATACATGTATAATGCATTTCTTTTTTACATACCACAGAATGCTTATAAAGTGTAAGTAGACGATCATAATCAAAACAATGATGAATCTTACACTAATATCTGCTACTTTCATTCAAAGGCACCCTGAAGCACTTTGCAGACTGTTATATATAGGAAAAGAAATTAGGAATAGAAAATTACACTGAGATTTCATCAATATCTCCTGGTAATAATTACAGGATTTGATCAGATTCATTCATCTCCCATTTGGCTATTAATAGGAATATGACACTCTCTGAATTCAATCTTTATTCTCTTGAGGGGATTTTCTTTGGTGAGGAAAAACTTCAGAGTCTTTCTCCACCCTCTTAATGTGCAAAGTCTTTAAATACCGTCAGAAGCATTATCACTTGCAGGAATTGAGTGTCTGAACTGTGATTATTTCTAAGTGTGTTGTACAAAGTCAAGCATAATAATTAGTCTTTGGTTTAAAACTTTTTTGATTTTGTCAGCACTGATTAGTATGTCCAGAGGAACTACAAGTATGTTAGAAAAGAATAATAAAGCCATCCAGTCTCTGAGTCTATTTGTCTTACTGGCACATGTGCGGGCCAAAAATCATCATTATCCCATTTTTGTTAAGAGCGAAAGAGTTACCCGGGTTCTGCTGGTGAAAAGACAACTCACCTCTCTCAACTCTGAGTTCAGCACTCCCAGCCCTCAATAGTTTCAGTGCAGGGGAAAATGCATTTGCTACAATGATGACACAAGAAAGTGATTGCCAGAAAATAAGGCTGCTTCTGAAAAGAACTCTTAACATTCAGCTTTTATTGTCATGGCAACAGCTTTAAAGTGACCATATCACTAAGTGCATAAATAAGATATTAAAATGAGTAAAAAATTATCAGTAAAGAGGGAGAAAGTTGTTACTGCTCCTTTTTATTTCCTTCAAAGAAGGTGAAAGCTATTGGGGACAGGAAAAGTGCTGCCCTTTAACATCCTTATTTGGAGCTGAAATATTAGCTGGTTTTGTGAGAGAGGAAAGAAAGAGAGAAATGCCAATAGTTTTCTTTCTACCACTCTTTGAAGAATTCTTTATTTTAAATAGATATGTCCAACTTTAAAGTGTTCTTTGAAAGAGTAAAAATCAGCAGAGAAAGCCAGTCTCAGAGGAAAACCCCAGAAAGAGTAAAGTGATGACCTACATTTATCCTCTATTAGAAGGCAGTGGGTCCCATGGATGCAGTCTTTAGCAGTGATGAAGATTAGGTCTACACACCTGTCTTTGCTATTCACTTTTTTCTTTCTTGAATGGGAAGTCCTTTAATCTTTCCTTTCTTATACTGCTTGTCTCCAAATTGATGAAAAGGGTGCCTTTGTAAATGGCACGGCAATCTGGGGATGAAAAGCAGTATGCTACAGGCCAGCACAATGTGCAGGTGAAGACTGCCAGGGTTCCTCCTCTCCATTTTCCTCCCTTTCTAACAATGTCCTGTAGCAACCTCACTGACAGAGCACCTGGTGCAGCTCTGTACAGCCACAGAGGGCTAATGATCTCAGCAACACAAAAGGGTCACATAACACAAAGGAGCAAGGCAAGTTCTCTGAAGGGCAAGAATGCACAGATTAAGTACAACAGTCATCTGCTATTTGATAAACTCTAGTAATTAAATCTCTAATTACTCTCTTCATCACAGAGAACAGACACTAGTTGCAACTAGTTTCGAACTGTTGTTCGAAAACATGATGGTTATTTTCTCAATTAATTTTGTTGTGCTTCTTGTTAAAAGAGTGTTTTGCCTTCCATCTCTTCAGATGGACCAAATAAGGATGATGACTGGACATGCTACAGGAAAGCACTACTGTCCTACTGGAAGACTGAGCATCATCACAGATCATGCAGATCCCTGCTGTGCTGCCCAGTTATTAGCAATATAATGAGCCAGATCTTGGAGTCATCCAAGTTAGAGATGAAAAAGACTTTCATTTTCCTGAAATCATTACAAGTTCCTGGTTACAGTCATACTGTGTGGTTCAGTTAACTTTTCCAGATACTGAATTCATCCTTCATCCTGGGGTATTTTTGAACAAAGGAATTGATTTTTTAGATCAAAAAGTTCCTTACTTTAGATACTCAATTACATGGCAGGGTACAGCTAAAAAGAT
>VZRQ01004189.1:1152-24592 GCA_013397975.1 Machaerirhynchus nigripectus | reverse complement strand
GGGCTGAAGCACCCAATTCCAGATCTCCCTTCTGACCTGAACTGTTCTCTGAGTCTGTGCCCTGCGGGTTCAGATCACCTCCAGGCACTCTCAGCTGGGTAGTCCAAGAACAATCTCCAACAACAGCCATTGGCACATGCCCAGGGAAAGGTAAAAGTGCAAGGTGGGACACTGTTTATCTCCTCTAACCACCCACTTTACACAAACTAATTCAAGGACACAGAGCCAAAGGTGGTATCTTTGTAATTAATAACCCTCACTGGATTTTCCAGGCAACAATCCATCAGACCACTTTAATTTTAAGCTTTCCAGCAATCCTGAGACACACTCAGGATTCAGGTTTCTTTCTGACTGGATTAAGGTACTGGACTGAAGATGAATTGCATTTCCAGCTCAGGCATGGAGTTGCACTGGGAGGTCTTTCATCCTCTGTTTCCATGTCACTCTTCTCCTTCTTGCTCATTTCATCTGTAAATTACTAAGAGTAAGAGTTTATCACAGTTCTGTGTGTCCTGAGCACCAGGGCATGTGATTGAAACAGCAGGGACAGAAAAATGGTTTCACTAGGGAGAGGCCATGCCCAAGGTCTTTGCACTGACAAAGTGATGTGAACCCCTCTGAGGGTCAGTGATAAGCACTTGTGTGGTGCTTCCTCAGATCTTTCAGTGAGCAGTCTCATTTATTCTCTGTTGCCACACCCCACAATAGGGCTTTAAAAAACCCAAACAACCATAAAGCCTCACTTATCCAATAAAACTCTTTATCTTTTCTGATGGAGAGGGACCTTGGCTTAAACTCATAGGTCTGGATCCAGCATACTGCAGTAAATTAAACACCCCAGGCATTTTAATTAACTCATATTTCTAGAGCTAAGGAAAAACAAATGTGGATGACGCTGAAAAAGTGTAACATGCTGCAGTTATTGTAAAGGACAAATGTTTTTTAATTAACCTAGCAGAAACCATGAATCTTTGTTTTAAAAATTGATTTTGTTTTCAGTAATCCAGTCATTTATGTAGATTTTAAAGTAGAAAAAGAAAATAAATGGTTTGACTTCCACAATGTGGCCTGCAAAATTAGCCTGCAGAATTCTGACCCTTCTAGTTTTGTCTCAGCAAACTTTCACCCTTTGCCTTTCTGACTCTCAAGCTTAAAAAATACATAAACCCAGAACTCTCTGAATCCATGACCTACTGCACTTCATTGTTAATCTTTCAGGCCTTCTGACTTTTCATCTGAATTTTTGATATGGGGTGAGGATGATTGAGTCAGACCAGCCCATCAGTGTCAATTGCTGGAGCTTCACTGTCTCCTTGTGGTGTGAACCACCACGCGTGGGCCAGGTGTGGCTTAGGAGTATGGCTGGGAGTTGTCTGCACTGGACATCAGGCAATTTAAAAAATTACGGTTTGTAAAGCTACAGAAAAGGATCATTTTTGTCCTTGGGTCTGAGAGCTTGAAATATCCTGGTGAATTTCTCTGTAAATGTGATGATCTGAAGAACTGCAGGAAAGATGAGCTTATCCAGGCTGCGTAATTACTGAAGTCCAACAGATTAAAAGCCTTGAGCACATCACATTTCATGAGTGAAGTCCTGCTGGGCTGCGTCATTTACCAGCAGTGTCGAGGGAGGCACCTGAGTCAGCTCAGGATGGAGCTCTTTGCGTCTTCTGAGCAGAGAGCAGGGTCTTTCAAACTGCAAAACTCCTAAAAAAGTGCAAATTGGCAACGTTCGGCTAATTTTTAATTTCCATTTTAATAAGGAAAGAAGAAGATGAAATGGATATTCAAACCTTTTCTTGATGTGCTTGCATCTTGTCTTCTCATCTCTCATTCATGGGTGGAAAGGCTGTTCCAAAAGGCAAATGCAGACTGAAAAACACAGCTCCTGAAGCCCCCCCAGGATTCTGTCTGTCCTTGACTCACCCACTACTCGCCTATTCTCCTTTTAGCTAATCAAAATGCAGATAAAAACCACAGTTTGAGACAGGAAATTGCAAATAAACTGATAGTCATTAGAAGAATCTTATTTAAAGAGATTTTAAGCCACTAAAATAAGAGAAAGTTAACAAATTACAAGCACATCTTCCACCTTCAGCATCATTCCATAAGAACTGCATATTTTAACTGAACGAAGTAAATTTTATAAAATACACTCGGTTTAAATTCAGAATTTTTATCTTGCTTTAATATGCAATTACTGTGCCAAAAGTAGTGAGATTACAACGAAAACCTGTGTCACTGCATTGGAACTGTTATGACTTCATATTTAATTGTTCCTTGTTCCCTCTGCTCATTTAAATGGAAATGTCATCAGGTACATGCTTTGTTAGGGTTTCTGAACACTATTTCTGAACCACATCTTACTTTGTGAGGTGGTTTCTCAACCACACGTTGTGTGTGCAGATCTGTGACACCTGAACCTTCCCGCGGCACACAGGGGATACAGAGAATGGTGGGATCTCCCAGCAGTGGAGGAAACTGGGGCTTCAAAACTCTCATATGCTGACAAATTTAGCAGCCTTTGCAACCATAAATTGTTCTCATTTCCCTGAGATCCTGGATGTTATTTTCAATTCAGGATATCCCCTTCCCATTTCCCATTTCTTTCCCCTCTCCCCTTTCCCTTTCCCTTTTCCTTCCCTTCCTTTCCCCTTCCTTTTTCTTTCCCCTTCCCCATTTCCTTCTCCTTTCAATTTCATTCTTCTTCTCCTCTTCCCTTCTCCTTCTCCTTTCACTTTTCCTGTTCCTTTTCCTCACATCTTCCTCTTCCTTTTCTCTTCCCCTTTCCTCTTCCTTCTCATTTCCCTTTCCCTCTCCCCCAGGCCATCCCAAGCCTGCTGGGGGCACTGCTGCCACAATTTAGGGATTGTGTGGAAGTTTTGAAGTACACCAGGAAGGGATTCTACCCTCATTCACACAGGTGATCTGTGCAGATATTTCCAGATGCTCCTCTCCCTTTGCCTTTTTCGGGCAGGGAGAGGGGAGGGAGGATCAAAATTACTTCTATTAAAATATTTGTACTGAGGACAATCTTCAGAAAACATTTAAGGTTTAAAAAGCTATTTAAGGCAGCTGTGGTGGATTACTGTAGTACCCATTAGTGTAGCTAATTGTGAGGATGTGGAAACAAACATTTAAATTTTTGGCAAGAGGTAACACATACCACAGAAAGCACAAAAAAGTAAACAGAATTTCACTCTTCCTTCTCAACTTCCCACATCACCCACCAGTTCACTGCACAGCTTATGAAATCTGGTCTGCAAGACAGGTAAAGGCCCAGGAATGTTTTCCCTGGAAAAACCATGTTGTATTGCAGGAAAAATTCCTGTCTGACAGAGGCGATCTGCTACTCAGACTGACCTGCAATCTGTTGTGTAAACAGGGCAGTTTTTCAGCTGCTGGATTTGACAGAGGTCTGGGAAGAACCAGTCTGGTGGGAAAAGGGATTTGGACAAGGACATTTCCTCTGGCAAGTGAACAAAGCTGTCAGTGATGAGGAAACTGTGTCCTTGGTATAACCACAGGTAGGCCTGCTGCCAGGTACAAATCGCAGGGACACAGGCGGTTACAAACCCATTAAGTACTGAGGAAAAGTGTGGCAAGAAAAGCATTTGAGTAATGGATAAGGGAAAATCCAGGCTTGAGTCACTGGGACCCTTTCCCCAGCTGGTGGATTCTAAAATGGCTTTAGTTTCTAACAGGGTGTGTGTTCATCTGTGTGCAGATGAACACAACTGTGACAAATAATACCTAAACACACCATTTGAAACACTGTCCTCATTCATCACAGCTACAAACTGTGGCATTTCCTTATATTTTATTAATTTTTTAACCTCTTTTAGTTGACTTTCGCAAGAATGTAGCAATAATTATATCTATTTAAATGTATTAAACATTGGGTAGGGAAGAAATTACAACTTGCACTGTTTTCCATGTTGAAATTTCTGCCACTTGAACAAGATACTAGGTACAGAACTTTTATTTCATGAATGGTCTTTTTCTTTCAAAACATAGAATTGGAGAAGATGATGAACATAGTTAAATTTTGTCTATAAAATAAAAATAAATTTATTTTATTCAACTGTGACTGGTATTATTACTAAATGCTAGCTTTTGGGCTGGGTTGGGTTGTTTATTTTTTACAATATGCCTTGGAGAAAACCTCAAGTAAATTATATCTGTTTTCCTGATGAACCTCTCATTGAATTTGCAGCTGCCTCCCCAGCTGTTCTGTAAAGAGAGCTTCTCTCAGGCAGATAAGATTAAAATTACTAGATATGACATAAGTCAAAATGAACCTGGCATTCAGAAGGAGTCTGTTGTTAAGACCTGTCAGAAGGCACAATAAGTGTTGCCTCATTTTAGTTTTAAGATCTTGCAAAATGTGTTACATTTTGAGAAGAGGAACATGGGATAATCCATCACGTCTCAGGGTGCTGAAGAAGGGCAATGAGCTTCCCCTCCACCCCAGTGTTTATTGTCACCTGCTCCAGCCCCAAGCACCTCCCAAAAGCTGCCTTTGTGTAGCTGCTCCTGCTCTCAGAGAAATCTAATTTACAGAGGAGATTCCACTGCCCTCCTTTGGAGAGAGACTCTGCTCACGGGCACCAGCAGTGAGGAGGACGAACAAACATTTCACACATGTGCTCCCCACCTGCATTTTGTGAGGTTTTCATTATCTACACACCTCCCCAGTGGTTGTTTAATTTATTCGTAGGTGTTAATGAATAAAGGAAATGTTCTCTGTATTAACACAGTGATGGCAGCGGCAAGCACAGAGACTCTCTCTCCTCCCACCAATCCATGTCTCTACCTTTCTTTTCCTCTTTTAGGATAAAACCCAGGCCAGGTTCCCAAATTCCCCACAGCACTGTAACTTTACTAATGGGCCCATAAATCCCAGATAAGCAAAATAAATAAATGAACAGTGTTCTGCTGGATCACTACAGACCAAGAAATTCTGGGTAAAATCCAGAAAAGATGCAAGATTTAAGAAGTTTGTGTCAAATATAACTGTGGGAGAAAGTGCACAGGAAAATAGTTCCATTTTAATCTCACTTCATCATGTTCTTCCTGTTGATTCATTCTCCTCACAGTATCAATGTCAGTGTCATGTAAATGCCTTTTTCACCACCATTTAGAAAGTTAATTTGTCAGAGCATTGAAAAAGGCCTATTTAAACTTTCAGCTAAAGCTGAAAAATATTTCTCTTTATAAAGCACTCAAACCCAAGCTTCTCTGAAAGCCAGAAATGGTTTTAATAGAAATGAATTGAAAATGTACTTAAAAAAGTTAAGATTATGTATAACTGGGAAAACCCTAATAATATTTTTTCTTTTATGTCTTTCTTCCTGAGTTATTTTTTCTCTCTCCATTTATGCTAATTTCTGCAACTGCCTGATTTGGCTCAAAAGACTTTTCCAACCAGACAATAGACCTGGAGTGATTTACGTTATTTGACACCTGACAGACTTTCTGCTTCCCCGTGCAAGGCCCATGATATCCATGGGATTTAATCTAAAATAAAAAGCAGCTGGTCATTCCAAGGCTGAAAAGGCAAAGGTGATAAAAGACCACTCACATCAAGATTAGCCCTGTTATTTCTGGGGCACCAGCAGGAAGGACATGCTCGAGCTGGTTCTAAAAGTAGCTGTGGCTACCCATGTGTGCTTATCTTTTCTGTTAGATAACCGAGCAACTTAAAAAAAAATCAGTAGAGATGAGGTTAAAAATTTGCACGACAGACTAAATTTTCTCAAAATTATTCCATTCAAACACGAGGAGTTGTAACTTACGCTATAAACTAAACTGAGACATTGTATCTGTCACCATCTCCAGGAAAACATAATTTATGTTATTTTTGCCATCAACTGTGAAGTTCCTATATTCCCTGAGAATCCTGCCAATCTTTAGGAAGTCAGCTGGTTTGGGGCTCTTTAACAGATGGGAGATAAATCAGTACAGGACAGTTCATCTCCATCTTGCAGGAAATAATCGAGTTTGTGAATCTCCCCCCTGTTAACATGCAGACTCAGCAGCAGAGACAACCGCGGGGCTTTATATTTTTGCTTTCTATTGGAAAGAGAGGATACACAGAAAGCTGCTTTAAATAATATTGTGGATATGCGTTGGTGTTTATGTGTGCACATACATATTCACCTATACAGCCATCCCACATACTGATATCGGTATATCCATAATAATTTAGGTGTTACAGGAGGTGAGGACAGGAGCTGGCACAGCTGACAACTCCTGAGGCAGCCCCTTGAACATGCAGAGTATGTCAACACCCTCAGATATTGCTGTGAATTACTATGGTAAATTTAATATGGAACACCTCCCCACACTTTACTGCAGATCTCCTGAACCACCCAACAGAAGGAATCCCTCTGAACCACTCAGGGGTTTCTGAAAAACTGCCCAAGAGAAACCAGAAGGGACAGCAACAGTGTTAAACATTTCAGGATGTTAGAGTAATGTCCATAAAACCCAGCTACATTCTTTGGGAAGACTAGTGGTCCCACAGCTGCTAAATGCCACGCACTACTTTCATTAGGGAATTGAGGTATTTAATAAGGAAAACATGAGACTGAAACAGAGGAACCGTGGGTGGATGTTGCTATGTTACAGTGACTCTTCGGAGAAACCTCTGCAGTGGAGGTGAATTGCAGAGCTGGTGCACTCCAAAGCCAGCCCATTCATCATCTCCTCTGTTACAGAACATTTCCTGGTTGCTCCTGGCAATGAACTTCCTTGTGTAAAACCAGGTCAGGGGCTGTGGGGAAGAATCCCGGGACTCAGGAAAACGTGAAGCCTCATGAGCATCCAGGCTGCAAGGTGAACCAAAATCTCTCTCCCACAGCACCGACCCTGCCTGCCACGAGTCCTTCTGAAGAATTGCAAACCCAGGTCCTCAGTCAATTCGAATTCATTGTCCTGAGACAGCAGGTCAATTCTTGTGTGCGCAAAATGAGTCTTAAAGCAATTAAATGAATTGCCTTCTCAAACAAGAAGGAGTAAGAAACATACCTTCTCAGCGATCTCAGTGTAAAGCAGGAATGCAACCCATCATACCTAGGACAGCCGGGAGACCCTTCCATCTGTCTTGCTAACGTTTTCCATTGATGGGACACTGAAAAGTTTCAGGTAAACCTGAACAAATGACATTTGTATAATATCTTTAATGTTTTCAGTAAAAAACCCCAGGTATAAATGTGCATGTCATCTCTGACTACACATCAGAGCATTTATCATAAAGGACATCTAAGGCTTTTAATGTGGTGATCATCTTTTTGAAAACTAAGGTTACATACTCACTTAAGTGAGTACACTTATTGCTGACTGGGACCATTCCTGGACACAGAGGACCTGTTGGCTCTGCCAGCATTTCATGAGGTCAGTCCCTGGCAAAGCTTTGGCCTCTGCTGACCACCAGATCCCTCTGTAATTCCTGGGCGTGATGTGGCAGCAACAAAACTCCAAGAACCTCTTTTTCTTTAAAAATCTTGTTCTGGAAACAAAGAGAGCTCATGATGATCAGCTGTGGCCTCTGCTGTGCCTGTTCATATCATTGGGCAAAGATGCTTCCAAATATATTGAATTTCCTAATCTAGACACAGCTGTGGATTTCCAGCTCTATGGTAAGGACTGCAGTGTTGAAAGAACATCAGTGTATCTGTATGTCTGCTCTACCCCAAAATCCTTACTGGTTTCATTTATTTACAAAATATTTTGTGTTTTTTTCAAACATCAGCACTTCCAAACAAGAACTTTATCTGTTTTTTCATACTGCAGAGACTGAGGACCAGCTGGAATACTCAGAAAGAAAGCACTTCTGGGTGGACCTTGTAGTGGTGGACCTTTGTTTTTCAGAGCCTGCCCATGGATAAGTGCAGACAGGATACATTAAGGTTCCTCTTAACCTCGAGGGCTAAAGGAAGTGTTACAGAGAGATGATGCATTCAAAAAAACCACTCCAAGACTCTCTGGATGTGCTCTCTGCCAGGATGTACATGAGAATGAGGTTCTGAGAGTGGTGCAGTGTAATAAAACCCTGTCCCAGTTCTTCCTACTCTCCCTGGAAGTATGTGACAGGAATAAAGGCAGAGGGAGCACAGGGAGAATGTCTCATACACCTCAGAAAAAGGGAAAGTGAGTTAAAAGTGTCATTTCATGCAAGAATAATGTACTTTCTTCTTAAAAATGAATCACAAGACTCTTGTGTACTTTATATCATCCACTGTATATTCGTACCATGTCCTGGAAAAAAACATATTGTTCCAATAGTTGCTGAAATCAAAGGGAAAAAAACCCGAACAAACCAAAAACCCTAGCATAACAGTGTTTGACTGGAAAATAAAATCTACAGAGAGAGATACCAAAGCTATTTGCAATTAAGAAAAAGGGAAAAAAAGGAAAAAAAAAAGTTCGTTGGGATTTTTATTTTGTTAAGAAATCTTGCAAGAATCAACAGTTGTAATGAAAATGCTTTGTTAACACCCCTCATCTCTGATATGACAAACTGCAAACACAACTCTAACGCTCATGTAGCCAACCTCATAAATCACTGTTGTGCTGCTCTGCAAGCATCATGGACAGAAAAATTATACAGTGAGTCATGCTAACAAGGGGTCTAAAAAAGATCTTAAGGATATGACAAAGATTCCTGATGTTTTACAGCTACCATTATATTAATTATATTGCAGCCTTTCATATTAGATGGGACTTACAAGAAATATGGAGAGAGGGATTGTCACCTTTCCATATAAGCTTTGCATATAACTTGAATAGGATGTTGTTTTCCTCTCTCATTTTTATTTCCTTCATTGTGAACTCACATACATCCGTGTGATATTACACAAAAATAATTATGGACTAAAACTGAAACAAAAGGTTTCTCCAAAGCCTGTAGGTTTCTAACATACTAAAAAAAACCAACCCCAAATCCCTAAAACAAATTGAGACAAACAAATAAAAATTCAGAATGATTTCTGCACCCAGAAATTAAAACACAGCTGCGAGTGGCCAGATTAGAGATCTGACTTCTGGTTTACCTGTGAAAATGTTACTTACAAGCCTCTGAAAAAGCTGTGTATGCATGTGACAGATTTGTTACAGGAGCTGGTGCGATGCAAAAGGCTCCAACGCATCAGATGGTGTGGGCAGAAAAAAGACAGAAGCACTTTCATCATCACTTAAAGGACAGTAGGTACAGCTGGGATCAGAAGGAACTGATGAGCTGATGGGCACAAGTGGTGAGCACATACCTACAAAGTGACAGAGAAAAAAGTGTCCTGGCTTGCTGAAATGTGGTCTTAGAATTACAAAAGATTAGTTTTCAGAAGCCTTACGTGGTTTTTTTGGCATCACAAACACGGAGTTTTAAGGAGGCACTGGAGAAAAGAACGACGTGGCTTTTCTTCCTCTCAGAGAGGCACCAGGAATTTCATGCCTGGATGCACAGAAGGGCTTCTCTGGAGGCAAAGGAGGTTTTACAGCCACAGACTGACAGGTTAAACAGCATGGGCTCTAGACCATGTGGGGGATGTGCCACACAGGGTTTCTGGAAGCTCCAACATCTTTCATGAGATAACAAAGATAGAATTGGTGGAAAGTGAGACAAAAGGGGTGAAACAAACAAGGTAATAGGCAAGGAAAACCTCTTAACAGTGGCAACCTGATCAGCTATGGATAGTCCACTCCTGTATTTCTTGTGGCTATTAAATGTATCACAGTCATTAACCTGAGCACTCAAGGGACAGCCTCAGAAAACTCTGGCTTTGTGGAGAGAGTTCCCTTTTAGAGGGCAGAATCTGAAAGGCTTAAGTGTCAAAAGCATCACTTCAGAAGAACATCCTTAAAATACTCCAGGATAGCATTGCTCATGTCATTTCTACAGGAAAACCCGCATGGCAGCCTGGTTTTAAGTGTATTAATTGTTCTTTGCTCTAATGGAATTGCTGCTTTTGTAAGAGTCTCTCTAAGGGAAAGGCAAGAAATGGGTCGATCCCAGGCAATCAAACTGAGCTTTGGAATAACAAACTTCAAATAAAGACTGAAGGCTCTTTGAGGTAATTAGTTGTCGTTAGTTTTGTAAAGTGATTAATGATTAGTGAAAAGACATATTGGCCAATAAAATATACTGAAGCAGCAGACTAAGATTAACAGTGGAAGACACGCAATGGAACTAGTGGGAAAATACATCAGATTTAAAACTGACAAGGAACCAAAATAACAGAAAACTGACCTAAATTTTCCACACCTTTTATCGTTTTTGTCCAACAGATGATGAAACTAACTTGATGAAAAAGTGCTGTGAACTTTTCTCACAATACAACAATGTTTTTTAAATGACAGCTGAACTCAGGCTTTTCCAGGATCTGGGGCTTTGGTTCCTCTGCCCAGGTTGTCCTGTTCCTGGATCCTTCTCCATTACCTCCATCTCTCACAGACCCCTGCTGATACCTGCAGTAGGATTTCCAATACCAGTTTTTTTATCCCAAGGAGAAGAGTTCTGTGTCACTGTAGCAGATTCTTTGGTCCACCCACACTGAATTTGCAGCACACCTCCAGTGCCCAACACCAGCAGTTTCGTAACATTAAAATAAGTAAACACAGAGCCATGGTGGGTTTAGGAACAAATCACCACCTCCACTGAGGGAAAGCTAAAATCTCAGTGACTTGCAAATCAGACCAAGCTCCTGGGACAATCTACTTCTATATCAGAAATTGTCTCCCACCAGCTGCTACAAAAGGGACCAAATAGGCGAAGGGAGAGCTAAGAGATCCCCACTGCTATTAATATCAGACAGCAATAGGGCAAAATTATGAACTGTGGCCTCCTCATTTACACCTCCAAAATCTATCCTGGGAAGAAAAGCTCCTAGGCTTCTTATAGATAAGATTTTGCAGGCACATACTACACTGAATTTGCCATTTGCAGAGAAACTGTGTGTCACCCTGAAAGATCTGGTTATCGGGCTGCAATTCACTGATTTCTTCTCCCTGTTTCCCTTGGCCACATGACACATGACATCTTCAATAAATTATGATTAATGCTGGTAGTGACTGACATAACCCAACAAAAAAAAAAATCCGGATGTGTATAGTTGTGGGTAGATTTGATGTTCATACAGAAGATGAAGGGTTTTCTTTGTGAGAGCCCAACACTTTCAGTAGTTGTTTAAAACCAAAGAGAGTAAGATGGACAATTGATGATGATATTTTGCAAAACGGTAGTTGAGACTTTAAAGACAGCCTTAGGGAGAAATGTGTTTCCTGTTACCCTCTGCTACTTGCTTACAAGGACTACATTTCAGTGTTTCATTTGGCTGCCCTGCCTTTAAGGGAAAATGAAAAGCCTGGCTTGTGGGATTCATAAAGGAACTGCAAGTTTGTTTTGCTTCTCAGCCACTAACTCATACCAACCCTGAAAAAAAATAGATCTGCACATAATAACTAACTCCATGAAATTATTTTGCCTCTCCCAGGAAATGATCTACAACAAATTTATGGACTTTTCATGCATTTGTTGGCAATAGCAGCATCCACTGAGTTACCGCTGCACATCACTGTTATTGCAGAGCCAGGAAGGTGTCTGAGAATTCCCGATTCCTACACCCATGGCCAACCTTGACTGGGCAAACAGCTGCCTCTCTTTGTCTGCACCACAGATCTGCTTTAGCATGAAATTTGATGTGGTTTACGACTGCTTTTTCACTTAAGTTTTTTAGAAAGTGCATTTAATCCTTTCTTCCTAGGAAGACCAATCGGTGCCTTTGCCCTCTCATTGCCACGAAAAATCTTTTGGGAGGTATGAATACAAGGGCAGCAAATTAAGTTTAGAATTTCACTTCTAATGGCAGCTTCTAGTTGCTTTAAGGACTTCACTAACTTCTACACCAGAATGGCAGCGAGAATTATGACTCAGTGCCTTTTTGGCAAACGACAGAACAAAGCAGTCGTACTGCTGATGTTGCTGAGAAAGAAGTTAACAGCATACACCAGCTGCCACACACATGCAGCTCTGAACAACTCTCACTCCTTGTGACTGTCCCCAGCTTGTCCTCATTTTCTTGTTATTGTTGCTTCTATCTTACATCACTCTCTCACTGCTTCCCAGTCCTTTGCAATTTTGTTGTTGTGCCGTTGTACTCCACAAACAGCTTTTTATGCTCAGTTGCCAAGAAATTGCATTCTTTAATGCAATCCCGGTGTGTTGTCCCTCCTATTTACTTCACATCAATAATTACTAACAGCCACCTGTTCCTGCCTTGATAATCTATTTTTCATGGAAAATCATCTCTGCAAGGAGGGTNGTTTATGTGAAATCTCTAAATACTGTACGTTTGCTTAGCTGCTGATGAATGGGATTTCCACATTTTTAACTCCCACATTCTTTTCTTTCAGTCCCCCAACGTTTCTGCAACTCATTTCCCCTCTGACTCGCTTTGCTAATTGCCCTCGGTGACTGCTTGTACTCAAATGAGGTTTTATTAAAAGACTTCAGTATAAATTTCACTGCCACACAATAATAATATAATCTTTTTCTAAGTTGCTTTCCTGTCTCTTGTCTGTCACCAGGATGACACTTCAGCTTCTCTGTCCAGCCACCATCAAACTTCAGCTTAATGCTGTATTGCCTAAGAGACCCATGATAGTGGAGAGAAAAATGATCCAAGTCATTAAGGGAGGAAAAATATAATAAAAAGGAGTGATATAAAAACAGCACAACTAGATCATGTCAATTCTTCTCTCTCTGCTCATATTTAACACATGTATGGAATTAAAGCATCTGTTACCCTGATGGCATGGAGTATAGAACCACTGGGATTCTGAGAACTTCATCGTCTTTAATAATAGGGACTCAAAGGATGCTATTAAAATTGAGTGTAAATGTAAACTCTTCTAAAAATTGCGAAATAATTGGCAAGGGAAAATACATTGAATTTGTTTGGGGTTTTCCCCCCCTATTAACAGTTGGACAGGCTATTTTGTTTTGAACAAAAAAAAAAAATGTCCTGAACTTGTTCACCCTCAGGAGTTTCTAAACCAGAATTTAAAGCTATTGAAGATTAAAGAAGTTCAGCTAAGAAGTAATTTCTTCTCCTGACTCCATCCACTCAATTGAACCCACAAGACTAAACAGTTTCCTCTTTTCCATAGTATTAAATATATGCAAATTTGTTTTCCTGAGTCAGAGTCTTAATTTAGTTTGCCATTTGAGGCAGAGTCTGCTAAGTTATGCATTTCAAAATTAGCCACCAGGAGGGATAAGCAGAAGAAACATTTTCTTTGGCCTTAGTTTTGTACAAATACAAAATATTGGAAGGGAACTTTAAACAATGCATTTTGGAGAGAGTGATAATTAGGGGCTTTATTACTTCGCAAGCTTTTCTGTTGTAGCCTTTGCAGCACCATCCTCACTAGATCAACATGACTTCATGTGCCCCTTAATATTTAGCAGCTGTGCTGCATAAAATCTGCAATCCTGAGTAACTGCAATAACATTTTTACACAATGTCAAATGAGTAGGAGGGATGGGAAAAGACATGCCTGTATAGACAAATTTTCATTTCTTTCAAATAGAATGATTAATAATCTCGGTAAAGCTTTTTGATAACACCTTCCATGAACACACACACTTGGCAGTCTCCACACAATAAACCTGAAAAGACATCTGAAAAACAGAAAACAATGAGTGAACTGTTGTTTCAGGATACAATATTTTTTTCCTGAATTAAGAATGTTTTCTGAAAGAATAAGGGAAACAAAAAGACGACTGTTGAATTGTCTGTTGAAGCAAACAATAGCTGAGCTCGATGCAAGTACTTAATCTTTGTTGTTTCCTATGTTTTGGTAGGGAAACAGGGAATGAGCAAAGATTTACTGAATTGTTTCAGATAAATCAGGGTGCCTGGGCTGGCACGTCAAAATGTTAAAATAGGACATGTGTTAGGCGACGATCAGCGATGGAAGAGACGGGGCAGATTGCTTGGATGCAATAAGCCAATTTTATTGATACAGAGCTGAGTATTTATACCTTTTCAGTGGTTACTAAAAATAACTTCTTATATAAGCAAGGGTTACTATAACAACCATATCTATGTTTTGTAATAATATTGCAGCAAGATTGCAAAACTAGAAGCTAACACCAATGGGTACAGGCACATACCAAACGTGCCTTTCCCCTGTGCTGTTCACTTGGTGGTAGGCCGCACTGCCTGCCACGGTTTGCGGCCTAGCAATGTCAGCGCGTTCACTTCTGACGTGAGTTCTGCAGTGCTCTCACTCCTGCTCGCTAGCTGTATCTCCACAGACATGAAAAAGCCGAGGTGCAGCTCTGCCAAGCAGATTGCATTTGCTAATTTTCACTGCATTTCTGAACTGCTTTTTAAAGCTTTATTCTTATTTTTGGTCTGCTCCACACACTTACTTTGTGTGGTTTATGTCTGACAGCTCCTGCGAGGAGGAATGCTTTCATTAGGAGTGAAAGATTTGCTAAATCTGTAGCACTGGCAGGTGAGCACAGCAATGCCAAGGACACAACTAGAACACGCCTCGTGGAAGAACCCATGTGTCCTTAAGGAACTCCAGAACAAAGAGCAGGCAAGGTTTCCATCCTTCCATACACTGGTATACATTTAACATGTATTTCACAGGTATAACATGCATTTCTATAGCTTAATACATGACAGTTTGTGCACTGCATGATCTTAAAATGCATATTTCTATGTCACTGTACCTATCTCCTTTCATGGTTAAACTGAAAAAAATGCATGAACCATGTGCAGGCTTTAAATCTTCCTTTCATTTCCCCTATGACACGACTACAGTGTGACTTTTTACTGTGTGGAGACGGTAGGGAACAGTGGTAGCAGAAATAAAGGATGGAAAGACGGGAAGAAAGTCTTAGAGGTGTGAACACTTTTGACTTGCTGAGTTATAACTCATTCTTTCCAATTTCTGTGCACATTTCTAGTTCATAAAATCGCAGAACCACATAAAACTTTGGGCTGGAAGGGACTTTTAAGGATCATCCAGTCCAACACTGTGCAGGTGTCACAACCCACTGGAATGGGGCATGATGTTCATTACAAATTCTCATCTGACTGAACAAAGACACCCGACACTTATCAGGGAACTCTTGTGCTTTTATTTTACAGTCACCCCAAGTCCAGCAGCTGGCCCACTCTTTAGACTTGCTGGCTAACAAGCCCTTAGTTTTGTACAGCACGCTTCAATCAGCTTTCAACTCCTCACAAAGAACTTTTCAGAAGAGCTGGCTGTGGAAAGATGGCTGAGGGTAAAATCAGAGGAAACTGGGAAGTTATATCCTTAAAGAAGTTGTAACAGTACAGAAATTATAGGGTAAAATGCAGCTGCTGTCCCTGGATGGAATGTGGCTGGAATGCTCGAGACCTATCCCACAGTGATTGCCACACCCAAAATCTGCATCCACAGCACCTGCTGAGGGGGATGGAACAGAGGGTGGGTGGCTGGGCTCTGCTGGAATCCTAGCAGGGAGGGGAATTCGATGGTTCTTTGCAGCTGATAAATCCCACAGCACTGGTCAGTCGGGAGAGAGAGGACGAGATGTCCTGATGCTGAGCCAGCAGCTGGGGTGGAATCGCTCTCCCTGGATGAACTGGGCTCATTATAACCTAACTGTGATACTAACACACCCCTCCATCCCAGCATTACCTGCCCCAGGGCCCGACCACCCCTCACTGGGCACCTGCTCTGTGGTTCATTGGCTGTGTCTGAGAGCCAGGGGAGAGAAATTCACACCGTCAGTAACAAGGGCATGTATGACCTGAGTCACTCAAACTCCACCTAAATGTAAATACATAGTACAAAAATAAGTCAAAAATGGGGAAAAGTTAGGGAAGATCCCATTGTAACTGCTGGGATCAGTCAACAGGCTGAACCTGCCTTCTCCCCTGCAGGAACACCTGTGGAAGAGAACTCTGTGTGTGCTGGGTACTTTCACTGGGGTTTAGAGCTCGTCTGTGCATTGCTTTGAACATGTTTTTGCAGTCAGAGACTGTCAGTCATGCTCCTCGAACCTCAGCCTGCCACAATTTTACATTAATAGAAAGTGTTATTCCATGAACTGTCGGTGGGAGTCCTTTCAGGCGCTGGCAGTCGCTGGCAGTGGGGAACAGACTCAGATAAAGTGGGAAGACCCACTGAGGGGTGTCCCTTGTGCTGTTGGGGTGTGTCCCTGAAAAAGTCACTGAAAACCCCTCCAATCCAGCAGGGCTGTTCAGTGAAGGGCCCCTGTAATGGGACACTGACAGACTGGTGGGGCACAAGGGTCTCTGGGGCACAGACAGACAAATCCGAAACCAAGGGTCGAGGAAATCTCCCGTTTTCATGTGACACTGCCTCACAAGCCACAACACACGGCCACAAGCTCCCCACTCCCACAGCAAACTTCAGGACCCAGTATGGAGTAGAACAGGACAGCTGTGCTGTGCCCAGGCAGAGTGAGGGACCAGAGAAAAAAAGGCAGAGAAGACAGTGACAGAACAGAGAATATCAGCAGTTCATAGAGAACCATGTTCATCCTGCTTTGCTCCTCCTGGATGGTCTGGAGCTGGGGTTGTCAGACAAAAAACCAAAAGATAAAGGGAGGAAAACACGAGAGGGCCCAATCTGCTCCCTTTTACAGCTAACCTGGTGCAGCCTCCCATGTAAAGTAGATTTTTCATGTGGTTTTGTCACACATGCAGAGCCAGCCCTTTGAGCCTTGTCCCAGGAGTGAGTCGAGGGTGGGGACTGAGATCAAGTCTCCAGGCCTAGCAGGAAACTGGCTCAGGACAACACTGCCCCACCTCCAGGCCTCTTTCTTCTGATCACATTTTTCCTGTCATAACAATCAGAATAACAATTGAGACAAAATNTCAGAATGTTTGAGACAAAATGTGGTTATGCCTGGTCCTCCACAGTACAGACACCTTCCACCATATGCACTGAAGGTACACTCAATCCCACTATGTAATTAATAAACATAACAAAGTGTTATCCCCAATATCATCCGGTATCAATTGATAGCCATCAATAATAACAGAAAACTTCTCAGAACAAAGTGGTCTTCAAAATCCCTGGTATGAAGTACCTAGACTGACAATCAATTCCAGTTTGACGACCTTCCGCTGGGTCACTGCTGCTTCACCACACACCATAAAGAGCTGACATGATTTGTCAGAGCTGAATCTCCAGCAATAATTGCACCACCAGGCTTAACTGTTACCTAACTCATAATTCCAGTTTTAAATCTCCAAGCAGGTGCTGTCAAATAATTAAGGAAAAGGCCCAAGATAAACCTCATTCTATTTTTTTCTACAACGTGGTTTGGAGACCCTCTTACATGTGATTTTTTTTTATTATTATTACTAACTTCATATAAAGTTGCAATACTCATGAGTCCTGTTCAGGCACTGGTACCTCCCAAACTCAATTTGATATAAATAAAAAAGAAATCATCTTCTTTTTCACGCCACATACTATCACAGAGAACATGCATGTGCAGAGACACGAGGATATAGAACATGGCGTGTTCATGCTGTTTGACTTTACAAATTTTAGGAGTCTGGTGTGCTAATGTTCTCTAGTTACCATAAAAAAAGCAGGATTCTTTAAAAGACAACTAGTAACATAATCTTATCCTAAGGCTTTCCCCTTGACACTGACTTCATAGGAAGCCTTTAAACTACATTTAAATGGCTGTGACCATCCCAGTGGAATACAGCAACACTCCATATTGTTTACTAGGAGAGTGATACAGAGGGGGAACAAAATCTTCCCTGCTTTAAGGAGGATTCAGTGCTTTTGTTGGGTACAAGAAACCCATATAGCCACAGCCAGTGCATTTCCACTGTTGTCAGCTCTATGGCTTCCCTGTCCCTACTCTCAGCATCCCTGACAAGTTAGCTGCAGCAGCCCCCTGTGCTTTTCACAAATAAAAGTAAAGTACCCTATAAGAAATGAAACATGGCTACCTAATGTATCCTCTATTTCCAGAGGAAAGAACAAAAAAACTCTTCCAGGATGGGAAAATGAACAGTGCTTTACTCTGTGTTTTTCTGCTGCCTAGCCATAAGCTAAATGAAGTAGTGAAAATATATGATACATGTGATAATCCTTTTACTTCTTCTTTTTTCCCCCTGTTCTGTCCAGTATCGAATTCCAAAGATGCACAGCATGTCCAAGAAAAATATTATTTTCTCTTTATCTTTCATTTCTGGACAGCAACTCTCTTGCTGTGTCTGCAGTTCTCAACAATGACAGACGGTCAATAAATATGGGACATAAAGCTCCATCAAAACACAGGATCAGAAACAGCTGTTACGTGTATTGATTCAGTGAAACATGGTACTTGTGCCTTAAAAAAGAAAGGTTATTCATCAGTCTCTGAGAGAATGAAACACTTAATGTGCCACTTTCACAGGGAACAGACGTTTACCAACAAATATTGAATTTATAATGGAAATTTTGTTCCATATGGAGGAAGTACCTCATACCTGTCATCTTTCACTGGAGGATTTTTAGAAGGTTGGTTGTGGTAGAAGTTAGACATGGTGCAATTACTCTTGACAGTGGTGCAGAAGTGCTGTGGGCTAGTCTGTGCTCACCCTCAGTCTCAGGGGCGAAAAATGGGATCCTTCACAGAGCAGAGGAGCGGTGGTTACACAGCAGGCAGCTCCTCCTCTGCACTTTCTCCCGCTGAAATCTGCTTCAAAATTATCCCAACTGATTTGTGATGACATAGAAAACAGCAACGAATTCCTTGATTGCTGAGATTAGAACACAGGTCACAAGGAACTAGCACTCTTCAGGGCTGAGCTGCAGTAGCGATCCCGTAAAGCCTGAATTTTGTTAATGATATTGGCATTTATGAACCCATTGCTAAACCTTCATGGCTGCCCTGCCTAGAAGTGAGAAATACCAGGGCAAGGGCAAGCTGGAATTATTCATAACCACGATGCTTAGCTGCTGATAATTTGCTGCAAGGATGTGGGACATCTCCGCATTTGCATTGCAAAAATGATGCTTTTTTTCCCCCCCAAATTGAAAAAAAAGAAGACATTGCCAGAAATACATGAGGAAAAGAGGTGAGGATGAGCTTCTAGCCATTACAGGGAACTTCAGCATGTCAAATTTTCTTGGAATTTTACTTTTTGTCAGTAACAGTGAAGTATGGCTACAATAAAAAATGGCAGAAATTGTGAAAAAATACTCCCAAAGTTATACTTAAATAAAAATTGTCCTTTCTGTATGTAATTTTTTTCCCTGGAAGTTAATGGAAGAGGAGCTGTAACCTAGTTTGTCAGGACATGGTAGCAGGGGTAAGCAGCAAGCACATGAGAGCTCTTTTAAGAGAAACTCACTCATCAGTAAGTGAGACAACTGGGAGAAGGAAGCATCAAGTGCTCACCTTGGGAAATCAGTGTCAGGTTTACAACAATCAGAGGAGTGCATTTAAAATGAAACTGCAGACATCAATGGCACGAGAGCAGTGGTTTGGGGCTTTTTCCTGCTTCATCTCAGTGGGCCATCACTAATGGCTTCTATCGGAAGAATTATCCTTCTCCGTTAAATCCTATTTAGCAAACACACCTGCGAATTGAAGCCCCTGAACCAAAGGTCCCTCTAACACACGGGATGGAGAACTGTGCCTCAAAGTGCTGCCCTTCCCAGATGGTGAGAGTCAAGCACAGAGCAAATCACCTCTGCAGAGGTGGGGAGACAGGCTACTGTGGAGTGCTGCTCCTGTTACTGTGCTCCGAAGCACAACATTTATTACATTCATGGCTTCAACTGTTTTTTTTTCCCTAATATTTCTGCTGAGATCTTGGAAGAGGCTGATTTACAGCTCTGTGAGTCCGTGTATCAAGCTCTTTTTCCTTACATCTGGTGGTTTGCATATTGCTGTGAGTTAGATCAGAGGCTCTGCAGTGATGGCTTTATCACAGACAAACCACTCAACCTGCTCCTTCATCTTCTTGCAGACAAAGGGAACACAACAGGTATGGCATTGTCCAGTGAAGGATTAAAAAACAAACAAACAAACAAAGAAAAAACAACAAAAAAGGAATTTGTAGTTAGGATTCATAATGAAAATTTGCAGGCTCTCTCTCACACACGCACTGAAGTCCCCTTATGGTGTGTTCTCCAGGATAACAAGCTCATCAGACTATGAGACTGTTCTTATTTTCTTTGACAACAGGCATCTGATGCTAAGAGTTAAAAATATTCTTCATGATTTAACTTTCTAATATTTAGCAATATCCCAGTTCTATCATTCCACACGTGTACAACAGATTTGATTTTCAGGAGCTGCAGGCTGCCCTATGCTTCTCTGCTTTTCTGATTTTTTTTTCAGGGAATAAGATGCAGTGACAACATAAGGACTGTGCTTATGAACATTTCGTAATGAGTTAGGAATTTAAGGTAATTTAGTGCAAGATATTTTTAAGTTCTCATTAAAATATCTGATTTGTACTTGAAACACCAACCTCATGGATATTTTGTAAACCTCCAGAATTAAAAATGGCTCAGGACCTAATTCTTTTGTGGGCAATATTCTCACCTATTAAAAGCATTTGAAATAAATTGCTTAATTTTAAAACTACAACAAAATCCAATAGACCTTTCTNTAAAAAGCACTTAGATAAACATGAAGTCTCGAATGTTTAAGTGTGAGCAGCTATTAGCCCTATGCCATTTAGCTATAAATATGAATACAGCTTCAACAAAAATCTCAGGGGGCTTGGTAGAGGTGATTCCTATTGGCTTCCTTCTTTATTTGAAGGTATTTTTGAAATTTTACAGGATAAAGGTTCTTCCTAGTCTGTGACAGTCCAGCTTCACTCCTGGCAAGGTTCCACAGGGGCTGTGAGAAGTCTCCCTTGCCTCTCCCAGTGCCAAGACAGGGCTGATTAGGGAGTTTCTTCTCTCTGACACAGGCTGAATCCTGAATCCCTGAATTAAGGGACTGAGGTAGTTAAGTGCCAGAAAGTGCTGCTGGCCAATCAACTTGTGCAGGTACAGGTTGCCTCCCACCTTGCTTCTGCTGGATCCTGCATTCAGACTGCACTTGCTGGGGAGCCTTTGCTCAGCAAAGCTTCCAGCTGCCCCCTCCACAAAGGAATTTAGGGCAGCTTGTTGCAGCCTGGGAGTCTCCCTAGAGAGACAAAGATCAGTGGATCTTTGAGCCACCCATAACCTGGACTACACAGGCAAGGAAGCTGCAAGAACACCTAATTTCATCCCAAAACAAGCACCTTCATCTGTTCCCGAGCCATCTCACCTTCTCCATTGACTGTCCTGATGGATGCCCACTAAGTGCATGGGAGTCTGAGGAGTAGCTCTCATGGGCACATCACTGCAGGGACTTGTGATTAACTGAGTGAAAACCCCGCTTGGGATGAGCCAGTTTGTCTGTGCTTCCCAGACTTCTAGAAAGGAAGATCCTGGTCTTACCAGGTAGGTTTTAGTATTTCTTTTTATTCTTTCCATCAGGAAGACATATAAATTCTTCTTGCCAAAGATTTCAGCAAAGTCCCCCAGCCACAGGAACTATCCTGAATTAGCCAGAATTCATTATCCTGAAATATCGCCAAAAATTTCCCCAAGGTATGCTGAGAGAAAAAAAAGGAAGTATGCAGAAGGACTGTAATTTTTGTTTTTATTTACAACCCTTTTGTGTAAACTGCATTTAGCTGAAAATGCCTTGAGTAGCTTTGGCGTTCCTCATGAAGTGGTTCTCGATTTGCTACCACCACCACAAAAGCTGGGTAGGTCATTGTAGTGTTCATGGTCATGAAGTTCCTCACAAGTTACACTCTCTTCCTCTTTCCCACTCTACATGCAGAAAATGAGGACTAATAGCCATATGCCTTCAGGCAAGTGCCCTTGCTGCTGGACTGTGCTTCTACTGTAATTTCCTAAAGCAAATCAATAAACACTTGCTGGCAGTGGGGAATTCTATAAAGTGTGAAATAAACCAGAATTACTATTTCCAGTTCATGGTCCTACCTCATTTTCTTTTCGAATTATTTTTTAAAGTATTGTTATGTTTATTGGATTAAATTATTTTCATTCTGGTTTTTTTTACATGGTAAATTTGGTAGATAATATTCTAATAGAAGTGAATGATACACGCAAAAATTTTAATTACTATAGGCTAATGGATTTTCTCTCGCCTTTGTTTCCTGGACTATGTAAAAAAAATGACTCATTTTATTACAGTTTCATTCCTGTTTGTGACTGAAGCTTAGTAGTTTCAAATAAATAAAAACAGACGAAGGAAGGTTGGCAGGGATGGAGGGAGTCAGAGCCCAGAGCCAGACAATGCTGAATAGTGTCACCACAGGATTCAGCTTAGGGAATGGGGAGAATAAAACTTATTTAGGCTGTAGGCCATACACAGCCATATCAGTGGAACATGATTTTTAAAACATCCTTGATTGTTTGAACCCAATCTCAACAGTCTGCTACCTTCCTTGTTTATGATGCTGTTGATGCTCCTTATGGCACGGTTAATGTTCTGAAGGTTTATCTCTCTTGTTTTGTCAGCCAAGAGCATCCCAAACAGCTACGCAGCCAAAGGCCCACACTCTGGCAAAGTGCTGAAGTGCTGTCCTGAAGACAGCACATGTTCTCCTGGTCAGCTGTAGATTCCTGGACATGAGTTACCATGCATAATTTAGCCTGAAAAGAAGATAAATCACAGAACTGCTCACCTGTGTTACAGGGGAGCTTTGCAGGTAGATGATGCGAGTGGATAATAAATTGCTTTGCTACCAGACCTTACAAAAACCAGCATGTCAGAATCTCATAGACTGCTTGAGTCCAGAAAAATTTAGGGAAATATGCTTTTGTTCAAGCATCTAGAAATTTTGTCTTTAAGGGGGAAAAGAACAGACTCCCCGGAAGCCTGAACTGAAGGGATTTTTGAATTATGAAGACCATGTAGGAAGCTGTGCACACAGCTGGAGCCCTGATCAGTCACCAGGAGGCATTCATGTTTTTCCATGCTGTAGTACTGTGAACTCACTTGAAATTTTGGTATTACTGCAGCTGAATGAGGCTTTGCCACAGTTTATGCCTAGGCTGACTTCTGTCCTTTCCTTTTCATAATTCACCACACAGCAAAAGTGAAGCAAAAATGGCAGCATTTCCCAGAAAAATTCCACAACATGTAAGAACAGGAAGAAAAAAAAGTTCCCCTCGAAATAACTTTGTCAAATTAGAAACAGAATCAACCTTACCCAAGGACACGCTGCCTAACCAGGCAGCACAAGTTCCTACAGACACGAATATAAAACATGTTTGACGCCACAAATGCATGCGGGTTCACCACTTTCCCAAAGTGATTTCAGCTTCACTTGAGGAGTGAAACAAATTCATGCTTCAGCAGCTGATGCAT
>VZRQ01004188.1:117108-130240 GCA_013397975.1 Machaerirhynchus nigripectus | reverse complement strand
GCGGCGACGAACGTGTGGCTGGTGGTGGCCATCTGCGCGGTGTCGAGCCTGTTCCTGCTGGAGGTGGTGCTGTACGGGGCGTCGCGCTGGGCGCCGCGGGCGGCCGTGCTGTCGGGGCCCGGGCCCACGACGCTGGTGTGCGCCAGCGAAGTGGGCAGCTGGTCGTACTCGCAGCGCCACAGCCGGAGCCTGTGCGTGGCGGACGGCGCGGGCAAGAGCGACCTCATGGTTTTCAGCCCCAACTTCCCTCCGCCGCCGCCCGGCCCCGCGGCCAAGGACACTCAGCCGGAGCCCTCCGCTCTCCTGGACACGGTCAGTTGCTCTTCCTTTGTCGTTCCGTCCCTTCTCAGCCTTCCCCTGGGTAGTTGCTGTTTGAAACCGGACTCTGCCCCGCGGTGTGAGGACGGTCCGTGCTTCGTGTTCATTTACCCTTTGACTGCTGGTTGTATTATTCCTCGTTTTCGTGGTCTTCAATGGTCACCGCTGACGATTTTTTATGCCACTGTGATCTTCTCACTTCTTCTTACCGTGTTAAGGAGGGGAGCTCTACAAAATACTTCAATCTTGGTGCACTCTTTGTTTCTGGAAAGCTGAATGGAATATTTTTTTCTTGCAACAATTTTGATTGCCTCTGAGAATGGAGTTTATATACATGTCACTTTGTTCTCTATTATGTAATTTTACAACCTTTAATGGCTTTTTCATAATCAGTCGCAGCCTGTCTTGAGGCCCCATCTTTTTCTTGTCTACTCAGCCTTGTAGTCCCCTCCATTGAAATTATTTTGCCATTTTCCTGGCTAGGTCTTCAGAGTCATCAATCCTTTCTGCAGTTCTTTTCAGCAGGCCTGTATTTTAACTCTGCTCCATAGGGTGATATTTTCTGTAATATTTGATACATCACTGTCCATGACTTCCTGGATTCCCTCATGAGTTATTAAATGGAAGAATTCCTGGTAAAGATCTCTGCCCGACTACAGTGTTTACCTTATCTTGCTGGTGTTATCAGGTCTGGTTTTCCTGCCATCTGTGTAATTAATCACAACTCTGAGTGCCTCTTTCAGCCCTCTTTCATTTTGAAGGGAGTATCTTCCCTTGCCTTCATTTCCCTGTGTTACAGGTGGGGCAGTTCTAATGAATTTCTTGCTTTTGACTGCTGCAAATTGGTATTTTCCAGTCTTTTCTTACTCAGAAGTCTGACCTTTTTGACTCGCCTCTGAAACAGAAATCATGTAAAGTTCTTGCCACTTCACCTTGCATGGCATATATTAGTTTGTGAAGTACTACAGAATTACTATGGACACGAAAAAGACAGATGCATTTCACATTTCCCCCTTCTAAGTGTGATTGAAATGCACTTTCTAATGTAAGGTACTTAATTGCAGAAGAACACGAACCCAAGTAGATGTCAAAATGTGCAGCCATAGTGCTAGACCGACCAAGACATATTGGTAGAGGACTTGTTTCTGGTGGACTAATGTATTTGTAGAAGCACCTCAGTTTGGTTTCTGACTTGGGTAGTCCCATGTACCGAGCAGTTATAGGCGTTGTATTTCTAGGATGTTGTGGAGTTTTAACAATAATTTATTTGTGTTTACTTAATTTAATTTTATTTTCCCATTCCCTGAGAATACTTTTTAAAATAAACTGATTTTTTTTTTGTCTCACTGTGTGCTTGCCTTATGATGATCATCTGAATACGAACATGGATGATGCTTGAAACTCCCGATTTCCACACAGGGTGATTTAGCTTGTCTTTGTCAGGAGATGTGTTAGCAGTTATGAGTGAAAGCCATGCTGCCAAATAATGCCCTTTGATTTCAGAATCTGTGCCCCTAGCCCTCACTGCGGTTCACTGTTTTGTAGTCTCTTAAGGTCAATTTTACTTCAAGAGAATGCTGTGAGGCTTCAGGTTTCATTTGTTTCTGCCTTTATTGAAATGGATACAGAAAGGCTGGCAATACAGCTGGGATTTGCAAAGATGGAAAAAAACCTGTGTGCTTTTTCAGCCCTACTTCCCTGAAATTTTGAGGAATGATCCTTGAACATGGGCCTGACCACAGAGACCTAGAGATAAATTAAGGCAGCTGTTAGAAATGCAACAGGTGTAATTAAAAATTATCTATTGGGGCATCTACATGGACTTTTTAGCATTTGATATGTTCCATTATTTTACCTCGGGGTGCATCGTTGATTCTTCCTGTGTTAGAACCAGCAACTCACTACTGTATGAAATCATCTGGTTTGTGCTACTGCCTGGACTACATGGCAGGGTAGCAGAAAATGCTGTAGTTGTGTAGAGAAGAGGCTCTGATGTATTTATGTCAGTAGATGAGGTGGGAGCCTGGGAACATGTTATGAGATGAACTGTGCCTTGCCAGAACAGTGGTGGAACCCTTTTGTCTTGTCTTCAGTTGTCATGGCTGGATGGCTGTGCTGTGTCCTGGCGCAGCTCATCTCCATCAGTAATGGGCACATTGTTTTGCCATACTGTGAGTGCCTACCTGCCTAAAAGTCATAACAAAGACCTTGATCTTCATTGTGCAGCTACACGTGGGGGATAAAACTTACAGGAAATACTTTACTGACACAAAAAGGTGAGAGGGGTCAGGTTCCCTGAGCTATTTCACCCTTCTGAGTTGATGTCTGCTCTGTCGGTTATATTTTAGAATATCGAGTTAGGGAGTCGCTGACCGAGTTGAAAGTCTTTGGAATTGATATGTGCTGATGCTTTACTCGGTTGGAACTATACTTCAGAAGGCAAAACAACTCTGCTGTGGACAGACACAGGTACTCTAGTTTTGTAATATGATGGGTTTATGGGTTTATTTGCTCTACAAAAACCGAGGACAGTGTGTGGGATTGCTCAGCTACATCCCTGTCATGAAGCCACGAAAAGGTAAGCAATTTCTGTTCCTTTCTAGCATTCCTGGACTAGACCAAATACATTACATGTGAATCTATGTCTTCTGAAGACCTGAGTACTTTCTATAGATAGAAGATCAAGGTTACAATCTTCTTCTGTAGAGGAAACAGCTGAAAAAGATTCAGGAAGAAAACATAAATGAGGAAGATGAGTTATGCCTCCTCAGGCATAAGGGAAGATATAGCCGGAAGATCAGAAGTGGAGTATGCTTTCTGCAGTGAAGATATTCCTAGGTATGATTCCTGGGTTAATAGAGGCGTTCAGTTATATGTACATTTTGGCAAGTGTACTTCTCAGTTAAAGTGCCTTAAAGAAGGGGAAGAGGAAGAGGAGAGGAGAGGAGAAGGAGAAGAGGAGGAGAACGGGAGGAGACAAAAGAACCAAACATTATCGCTGAGGAGGAAGGCGACGTTCGGAAGGGAAATCTCGGAGCGCGTCGGCCGAGCGGGCGGAGCCATGGCAAGTCCATCCCCGCGCGGAGCCGCTGCGGCAGCGGGAGGAAGGCAGCAGGCGGCTGCTCACGGAAGGACCGGCGGTCGGACACCAGGTGCCGCTGTTGGCCGCGAAGGCGCTGCGAGACACGGGAGGGCGGCAGCTCCTCCCCGACTCGCGGTCACGGTGCCGTCAGCGGGAGGAAGGATGCGGAGCACCGGCCCGGGCGGGGCGCCCAGAAACCGGAGCGGCGTCCCGCTTCTGCCAGGGAGCCCTTAAGGCGAACGTCCGGGGGGCGGCGGGGAGCCGTGCGGGGCCCGTGCGGGGCCAGAGGCGGCGGCGATGGGCGAGCGTTGGTGTGCGGTGGTGCGGGTGCTGGTGCTGCAGGCGGCCTGGGCGGTGGCGGGCGGGCAGGTGCGGTACTCGGTGCCGGAGGAAGCGAAGGCCGGCACGGTGGTGGGGCGTCTGGCGCAGGACCTGGGCCTGGAGGCGGGCGAGGCGGAGGCGCGGCGGCTGCGGCTGGTGGCGCAGGGCCGGCGGGCGAGCGTGGAGGTGAGCGGGGCGAGCGGCGCGCTGCTGGTGAGCTCGCGGCTGGACCGGGAGGAGCTGTGCGGCAAGAGCGCGCCGTGCGCGCTGCGGCTGGAGGTGCTGGTGGAGCGGCCGCTGCGCGTCTTCCATGTGGAGCTGGAGGTCACCGACATCAACGACAATGCTCCCATCTTCAGTGTGGACGAAGAAGCCCTCAGCATCGCGGAGTCATCTCTGCCGGGGTCTCGTTTTCCGCTGGAGGGCGCGTCGGATGCGGATATCGGAGCGAACGCGCAGCTCTCCTACACACTCAGCCCCACCGAGTATTTCAGTCTTGATCATCAGGGAAGTAATGACCAGAGTGCGTCTTTGGGTCTTATTTTAACGAAAGGTTTGGACCGCGAGACGATTCCCATTCATCGGTTGGTGCTGACGGCGACTGACGGGGGCCGGCCGTCTCTGACAGGCACGATGGAACTGGTGATCTCGGTGCTGGATGCAAACGACAATCCGCCCCAGTTCAACCAGTCGGTGTATAAAGTTAAAGTTTTAGAGGGTTCTGAGCTCGGGGCTCTGTTAGTCACGCTTAGTGCCACGGATCCTGACGACGGGATTAATAGCGATATTACGTATTTATTTAGTAGACATGCCAGTACAAAAGTTAAAGAAATGTTCACTATTGGCGAAACCAAAGGAGAAATCAGACTTCAAGGCAAGTTAGACTACGAAGAAATGGATAGCTACGAGATCCCTGTAGAAGCAAGAGACAAAGGCTCTCCCCCTCTATCGGGTCACTGCAAGTTGTTGGTGGAGGTGCTGGACGTGAACGACAACGCGCCGGAGGTGTGGGTGACGTCGCTGTCGGTGCCGGTGCCGGAGGACGCGTCGGTGGGGACGGTGGTGGCCCTGCTGAGCGTGTCGGACCGGGACTCGGGGGCGAACGGTCGCGTGCGGTGCTGGGTGTGGCCGGCGTCGCCGTTCGGTCTGGAGGCGACGTTCGCGGGCTCGTACTCGCTGGTGCTGCGCGAGGCGCTGGACCGGGAGCGGGTGTCGGAGTACGAGGTGGAGGTGCGTGCGGAGGACGGCGGGGCGCCGGCGCTGCGCGCCAGCCGCGGCGTGCGGGTGCCGGTGTCGGACGTGAACGACAACGCGCCGGCGTTCGCGCAGGCCGTGTACACGGTGCTGGCGCGGGAGAACAACGCGGCGGGCGCGGAGCTGGCGCGGCTGTGGGCGCGGGACCCGGACGAGGCGGGCAACGGGCGCGTGAGCTACTCGGTGTGGGAGGGCGGCGTGGGCGGCGGGTGGCGTGCGGCGTCGAGCTACGTGTCGGTGGACGCGGAGAGCGGGCGCCTGTGGGCGCTGCAGCCGCTGGACTACGAGGAGCTGCAGGTGCTGCAGTTCGAGGTGCGTGCGGTGGACGCGGGCGAGCCGCCGCTGTGCGGCAACGCCACGGTGCAGCTGTTCGTGCTGGACGAGAACGACAACGCGCCGGCGCTGCTGCCGCCCGCGGGCTCGGGGCCGGAGGCGGGCGGCGTGGCGGCCGAGGCGGCGTCGTCGTCGGTCTCGGGCTCGGGCACGCTGTGGGCGTGGGCGGCGTGGGGGGCGCCGGCGGGGCAGGTGGTGGCGAAGATCCGCGCCGTGGACGCGGACTCGGGCTACAACGCGTGGCTGCGCTACGAGCTGTGGGAGCCGCGGGGCAAGGGCCCGTTCCGCGTGGGGCTCTACAGCGGCGAGGTGAGCACGGCGCGGGCGCTGGAGGAGGCGGATGGCCCTCGCCAGAGGCTGGTGATCGTGGTGCGCGACCACGGCGAGCCGGCGCGCTCGGCCACGGCCACGCTCAGCGTGTCGCTGGTGGAGGCCGCCGAGGCGGCGCTGGCCGCGGCCGCGGGATCGTCGTCGTCCTTGTCGCGGTCGGCGGCGGGCGCGGAGCTGGGCTCTGGTGCGGCGAGTGCGGCGACGAACGTGTGGCTGGTGGTGGCCATCTGCGCGGTGTCGAGCCTGTTCCTGCTGGCGGTGGTGCTGTACGGGGCGTCGCGCTGGGCGCCGCGGGCGGCCGTGCTGTCGGGGCCCGGGCCCACGACGCTGGTGTGCGCCAGCGAAGTGGGCAGCTGGTCGTACTCGCAGCGCCACAGCCGGAGCCTGTGCGTGGCGGACGGCCCGGGCAAGAGCGACCTCATGGTTTTCAGCCCCAACTTCCCTCCGCCGCCGCCCGGCCCCGCTATAGAAAACGGTTCTGCTGGGAAGGGGCCGTCTCTTTCCCCTCTTGCTTCAAGCCTGGTAAGAGTCTGAAAACTCACATTTTCATTTCTCTTTCTTTGGTCGTACTATTTATGCAATACATGGATCTTGCATGGGTTGAAACATCTTTTCCGCATAAGAGTTTAGGACGAAGTCCCAGCTTTGTAGTTTGTTGGATGTAGACGTAGTGATCTGCCTTGGCCATGCATGTTCGCAGTTTGAAATTTCATTGTCCTAATATGTGAATGCCTCTCAAAATTTCCTTGTCTTCTCTTCTGTTTTTGCCCTTTTTTTTTTTTCTCTTTTTTTTTTTTTTTTTTTTTTTTTTTTTTTTTTTTTTTTTTTTTTTTTTGTATCTTATATAGGACGTTATTTTGTCATGGGTTTGGTTGTTTTTATTTTTTTTAATGCCGACTTGGCATCAAATTACAGTACTAGGTGTTAGGGGATAGCTTATATTTCTGTTTTAAGCGCCTTTCGAGCGGTGAGTTTTTCAGTAGTTTGATACCTCCCTCAAGACGAATGTAATTGTATCTTTGAACCCAGGTGGTTTTTTTCCTGATTTGGTGTGTTCATGTGCGCCAAGACTCTTGTTGGTTTTTTGACTTAGAAGCTTTCTGATTGGTTGGACTAGCCACTCTTGAGAAGCTGAAATACTCGAATTGATAATGTTGGGGCGGAGTGAGCCGATGAAATGTTGGTGGAGGTTGTGAGCGTTATTCTGTCTCTGGAAGTCCATCGAAAATGTGTGCGTGTGTGGGGGTGGAATGAAGTAAAATCCAGGATGCTTTGAAAAAAATGGGGAGCTGTTTGAGGGAGGGGGTGCTCCCTGGCCATTCCCGACGACCTAATTTCCCTCTTCTTCGTGATGTGGCATCTCTTTTTTCCTATCCGTGAAGAAATGCGTTGTGGAAAGAAGAGTCCGAATTTGGTGTGAGTGGAAAGAGGCAGGAGAAGTGGTTAAGGGGAAATTATAATGAAAAATTTCTATGTGTGGTGTTCAATAGTTCAGGGACGGTAGGTTGAAAGCTTTTGGCTCTCCCAGCAGTAGAGCAGAAAAAGCAAGAGAACACAGTTTCGATAGTAGTTTCCTCAGAAATTTCCTGGCGCAGGGAGTGATTGGTTAATTAGAGGGTTGTTTTCAACACCGCTATTTTTCAGCTGATCTTGTCCATGCACTGATGGAACTGAGTTGATTCGGTTCTCATCTCGGCCAGCTTCAAAGCACTATTTGCGATAAGACGTTAGGGTCATGTTTCATGTTTCTTGTTCAGTGTCAGAAAATTAAAGCAGTTTTTAAAGAGGAAAGTGGAGATCCCTTCTGCCTCATTTAATTTTCTTTATAGCTTAAAAGCGAAGTGTGTAAAGCTGCTGGGGTAATAAGAGCAAACAGTACTCATGTAATTTCGTGTTATGCATTCAATTCGTTTGGTTAACCCTCATATTTTTAAGACACGGTGATGTCCGTAAACGCGGTATTTTTATTTTAACAACGTACACTTGGTTGCGTTTTGAGCTGGTAGATCTCTCTAGAGGAAGGGCACGGACTGAACAACTTAAATGACGCATCGTTATTTCCAAAACTACGGGCATGGTTCTTATAGATGTACCGAAAACAGCAACGGAATTTGAAAACTTCATGTCCTTTTGGAAATATCATAGGAATGGGTTATCTGTCGCTGAGCCATAGAAAAGCATTTGAATTAAAATTTGAATTGGAAATCCCACGATTTTCTGTTTTCTTCTCTTAGATCACTTAGTACCGGCTTTACGTTTGAGTTCTTTGTGTATTTGCTGGGGGTTGTTTATTTAGTCTCCTTTGATCGTGAATGGGAGTCGTGTGCTGAAGGGGAGTGGTTCCTCACCGCTTAACTATTTGTGAAATACCTTCATTTGTGAGTAGCAAGGTTTACCCCAGCCCTGTAGAGCTGTCACTTCTTCACATGATTATTCACATGTATGTGAAGGAACCACGATTTTCTAAAGGGCAAACGTCTATTTAAAGCTTATAAACAGATTTCACTATCTCTGTAGAAGACGGAGAAACAGCATTTATGCGCAGGTGTGGGAAGTGACCCGTTTCTTTAGGTTATGCTAAGGGTGATGTGGGGTCTCTTAGTGCCGATCGTTTGGGGCAGGGGAGGATTTGGCTTCTCTTCGGTTCCCCTTGGGTTCTCTGACTGTTGTAATGAGTTGAAGACCTTTTCGGGGTTTGTTGTAGACGTACACTGTCAAGAAAATATTTCAGTATTTCTGTTAGAAACATAAAGCAATCCTAACTTTAAAACCAGCTCGTGGATGCTTTCACGTCGTGGTATAGTGTAGGCAGGAGTCATTGAGAGAAGGCTCTAGAATATCCGTCAGTGTCTTGAATAAACGATGCCAATTTCGCGCAGTGCTGCAAGCCCAGGCTCTGCTTTCCGCCGCACATTGCTCTGGAGAGTGATGCTGATTACCGTGATGTTGTCAGGCACAGTGCAATCCTGGCAGCCGGGGCGGGGCTGGCAGCCGGGAGCGCTGCCGAGCGCTTCTGCGGTCGGTTCCGGCAGCGGGAGAGGCGGAGGGGAAGCGGCTGCAGCGCCTGCTCCGCCGTGGTGGCCGGAGGCTGTTTTGCAGCTTCCAAACGGGATTTTACAGACAGGGAAATGCCCGGCACGGCTGCATCCGAGGAGCTGTTAGAGACTCCGAGTGCTCGGCTCGGAGCCGCTCTGCCGCAGGAGCGGGACTGAGCCCCGCACCCGCTGTCGCTGGTGTCCTCCCCGGCAGCTTCTGTCAAGTCCGGTGGTCTCTGACTGGGGGTCGACAGACCGATCTGTGTCCTCGCGTCAAAGAGATGACATCTTTCCTGCGATATACTGAATAACGTGTAGTGAGTCCCTGTTTCTGCGGCTTGATGCGGGTAATGACGATTTTTGTGAGAATTTAGAAATCCTCTGCATATGAGATTGTTGTTCTGATAGCTAAAAGTTGTCTCTGCTCCAGCGTCCCAAGGAGCAGCTGCGAGCTTTTTGAAGGGCATCCTGACACCACTGCTCGCTCTGCCAGCAGGCACAGCCTGCCTTGGCAAAGAAGAGGGGCTCAGAGCTGCCAGGAATAGAGCAGATCAGCCGGCCGATGCTGCCAAAAGTTCTGTCCGTCCCGTCCGGCGGGAGAAGCGCGGGGCTGAGAGCGAGCCTGGGCTGGGGGGCTACCGCAGGGTACAGCGCGGGCTGCCTGCCACACCTCCCGAGCAGGAGGAGCCCGGTGTTCCGGGTCGCCGCGGCACCACCATCCTTCCTCTCGTGTGAAAGGTGATAGCGGGGTCCTTGCACCTCCGTCCGCGGCTCTGCGCTCGTTTCAAGTGCTCCTTCCAGGCGGCGGTGAGGGCTGAAGCTGCCCTCCGGGGACAGCTGCTGCTGCAGGGGGGTTTCCTTGGGAGGGGAAACAGCAGAACTGTTGCTCTGTCTGTTCTCCTGCACGGAGTCCCCTGCTGTCTCCCGCTGAAGTGCAGTGTCCTAATTTAGCACCAATGGGCGCCCCTCAGTCCTGGTGAGCGCCCCTGGGATTTTCCCAAGCCCCCGTACCAAGCAGGACGTGTCCTGCAAACTTCCGTCGGAGGCACCACCTCTGATGCATTGCCCGCGGAAACGGCGCTTTTAAATCATCGCTGACGTAGTGATGATGTTCAAACACGAGTGTCCCTTCGTGTGGTGCAGCTGTGTGCTCCACAGCCACAACGCAAATCGGTTTTGCTCTTTGCCTTTAGTTTTTGCCTTTGCTGGTTTAACAGTTTGTTCTGGCAGCCACCGTTGTTCTGAGCAGAGCGTGCACGGCTCGAGTAGTGACGTCTAATTGCAGGAAAACGGAAGGGTTGGCTGAAAATGTAAGACAGGGAGGGAGAATGAGTATGCTCCGAGGCGGTGAAAATTCCAGCGCCTGACGGGCAGAGGAACGTGGAGGAAGAGCTCTCCGAACACGTCAGGGAGTGAGACATGACGGAGGGGTCGTGTAGAAGTGAATGATACCTCAGAAGGATCACAAACATGAATTCCTCCATGAGTCGGGTCAAACTGGCTCTAAGAATGAGTCCAGCAGAGGGAAGGGAATAGGGAATGGTTTGGATATGGCAAACTGAAGGCAAACTGAAAGCAATCGTAAGATGAGGGGGTTTAAACAGAGGTTAGATCGTCTGCTGTGATACCAAGGGAAGTGTCTATGTTAAAGGTGTTTAATACAACTTAATACTTTAATACAGGATAATAATGTAATTAGGGTAAGTGACTTGAAATGGAGAGGAGACCTTTGAGATTGGAAGGATTAGGTTGAAGGAAAAGAAGGATTAGGTGGAAGGGTGGCCCAAAAGGGGGTGTGAGTAGGGACACTGTGTGTAAAGGTACCCTTGAGATTGCCTGGAGCTGGATGTGGAAGGGAAAGCACAAACAGGCAGGGAGGAACATGCCTGGGACTCAGCCAAGCAGAGCAGTGGCTTCACACAACGGGCAAGGCTGGATTCTGCCCCCGTGGCACAACTGTGTTACTCCCTTCATGGCAGCAGTGTCTGTGTTGTAACTGGCCCTCGATATTTAATATTACTAAGCACTGGATCTTGGCTGTGACCAGAGCTGTCTACCTCAGTGGTGTGGAGATCAGACACTCATGCACCGGATTGGGAAGGCAGCATGGTAGGATTTGGGTGATGAGATGGTGCTGGAAACATGCATGTTCTGGTGAGCAAAGCTGCCTGACACATCACTGTCCATGGTGGAAAATGACAAGAAGATGCCAAAAAACTAAAGCAGTGTGGTAAAATTTAAAAATATTGTTAAAAACAAGTGAAGACAGGTTCACTTAAAGTTCTGTAAACAAGCACTGGGCAATGCTGAAAAATTACAGAGATGTAGCAGAAAGATGAAGAACTTATTTCATGGTTAGTGGGTAGTAAATGAATGGAATAAAGACTAATATCATTGTAGGCCTCCAGATACTTCTCAAAAGGTGAGTACATCTTAGAGGCAAATGTGCAATTACTTTGATTTTCACCATTCATTAACCAGTTTCTGCTAGCACTGCTGGTATTTCAGGCACCAGAATGAATAACTACAGCTTGTCATTCCAATATTATATTTGAGGAACATCTGCCTTTGAGGGGGTTTGTCAGCTCAACAGGAGGATGTTGAGCCCAAAATTCTTGGGTTTCTTCATTGTAAACTGAGTCACAGATGGGTGGATAGAGGCTGTGGGTTTTACCTGTGTGTGCACCTGAGGCACCAAGATGTGGCTTTTCACCTCTTCCCAGACAGATGGATTTATCCTTGCTGCAAGTCAATGTTAAGGAAATATAGAAATCTTTCCTGTGACTTTAACAGGTGTTACTGCATTGGTTCAGGGTGTTTGTAATGGCTTTGCATCACTACAGAGCAGTAAACCCAGCAACTTCTCAGGTATTGTAGATGACATCGTTGCAGAAGAGGAATCTAGGGCAGATTGGGAGTGGGGGGAGCCTGGATGACAATTCTGTGGTGATTGGGTAGGAATTGGGTGTTTCTGCAGTTAGCAATCAAGAAAAGGAAGAAGGGGCAAGCAGCACACCATGAGTACTTGCATTGTAAACTGTGTGCAGTGGGTTACTGAGCAGGTTTATGTCCTCTGTGAAATAAGGTGGATGCACAGCAGCAGCTCTGTAGCTTTCTCTCAGCCTTCTGCCGCCACCCCTGCTTCCTCCCGAGCTGTAAGGGATTCTGTAGCATCAGTGCAGCAGAAGTAAAATGCAACACTCAGGTACTGCCAGGACCTCCTGGAGTTAAAAAATCGTATCTGCAGACAGTTGTGCTGGAGCAGACTGAGATCTGTTCCAGTGTGCCAGGATAAGAACCTCACTGTGAGGCTTTGCCGAGTTGTGAAGATGCAGATATATTGATTTTTTTTTTTTAATTTATTGTACAGCTTTTGGCTGCGCTCCAGATTTTCTCCCTTTTTGAATGGCCCTATGTATACTATATATAATTGAAATGTTCTGTTTCACTTGACTGGAAATTCTCAGCTTCAATGAATATGAGAAGGGTTAGGATCTGTCCTTGTCACACATTTATAGCCTCTTGCTTTTGATCAATCAGGATCTCATAGTAACAAGCTCTCACAGAAGGCAGCTGGAAACAGAGGAGATGGAGGTGCTGCCAGGGCCCAACTGTATAAACTGCTGCTGAAGATCATTCCAGGAGGGTTTTCCAGGAGGATATTTTGAAATGCTTTTCTGCCCTCTCGTACCTGCTTTGGGGCGTAGTTGGTAACCGTTCCCTCTCTGTGGAAAGTTGTGGGAGCAGAGAGCTTTGATGTTATTTTTTTCACTCATGATCTGCAGTCTCTGTGTGGTATCATCTTGTCTCTCCCCAAAATTCCTGGGCATGTCCTAAATGCAAAACCTCTTTGGTACCAATATTTATTTCTTTATGAGTAATTGAACTGCTGCAGCCTCCCATTTTCCCCTGCCACCCGAGGCATCCCCATCCTGCTTTGGCAGGCTGGATGGGAGCTCACCTCTGTCTGGGGGTGATCTCACTGTCAGAGCAGAGACCCTTCTCTCCACTAATCCGTGTTAATTTACTTTGTTGAGAAGGTGAAGCAGGAAAGAGCCTTTTTCTTTTTTCTTTTTCATATTCTCTTTTTCTCCCGGCCTTTTTTTTTTTTTTTCCCGGTAAAGTTTAACAGGGGTAGAGTCGACTGCCTCCTTTAATTGTGCTCTTAAAACCCCTCTGGGAAATGTTGTGCTCAGCCGGAGCGTGCCTGGGCTGTGCTGCCCCGTGTTTAGCCGATGCCTGTCACTTCTCATCCACCTTTCCCTTCCACCGCGGTACTCTGACAGCGTGCGGCAGCGCATCCTCTCGCTGCCTCTCCCGCAAGGAGCGGAGGGAGGAGGGGGCTCTGCTCTGCTCTGCATCTCTTTTTCACGGAAACACATCCATGACGCGGACTCGGCTGCGCGCAGCCCCGCGCTCCATCTCCGTCGGGGATCATAGAAGAGGGGTAGAAAGAGGA
>VZRQ01004188.1:91235-117055 GCA_013397975.1 Machaerirhynchus nigripectus | reverse complement strand
GAGCCGCCGCGGAGCCTCCCGCGCCTGCAGCCAACTTCTCGCCTTGCCGCCGGTGCGCCGCGGTGCCCGTTCGCTTCGCGCCGGGAACTTGGGGTGTTTGCTGAAATTCTGGATTATGTTCCTGCTGAGCCGGTCTGCGGGGAGCTGAGCCAGGGGAGGAAGCATGCGGGGCTATTTAATGGTTTTCTGCCTTATTTGCTGCACCGCGGAGGGGCAAATAGTGTATTCCATCGCCGAGGAAACAGAGCGTGGAGCGTCTGTTGGGAACATAGCAAAGGATTTAGGAATAGATGCAGCTACACTTTCAGCTCGGAAATTTCGCATGATCACCGGTTCAAGTAAGCAATATTTCAATATAAATGCCAGCACGGGGGCTTTGTCTGTTAACGAGCCCATAGACAGAGAACAGCTTTGTGAATTAAAGTCTGCCTGTGTTCTGAATTATGAACTTGTGTTAGAAAACCCTCTAGAGCTTTATAGGATGGAATTCAAAGTCTTGGACATAAATGACAACTCCCCCAGCTTTCCCTTAAGTGAATATCATATAAACATGCCTGAGTTCCTGTCACCTGGGGCACGGTTTACACTCCCCAACGCCCAAGATCTTGATGAAGGTGCTAACAGTGTCCAGAATTATACTCTGAGCTCTGATGAACATTTCTATTTGGAAATGCAGAAACGCGGGGATGGGAGTAAATATCCCGAACTGGTGCTGAAGAAAGCCTTAGACAGGGAGCAGCAAGCCACTCACAGACTTGTGCTTACAGCCAAAGATGGTGGGAATCCTCCAAAGTCTGGTGATGTCCCGGTAATTGTGACTGTGCTGGATACCAATGACAATGCACCAGAATTTGAGCATTCGGTCTACAGGGCGAGTATCTTGGAAAACTCCCCCAGTGGCACGTTGGTGGTCCAAGTGCACGCCACGGACTTGGATGAAGGTCCAAATGGAGAGGTCAGGTATTCCTTTAGCAATACAACTTCTGCTGACTTACAGCGAATGTTCTCAGTTCACCCACACACTGGGGAGGTGACAGTCAATGGCGTTTTAGCTGTTCAGAGACCCCTTCTGGAGATGCTTATTGAGGCAAGGGATAATGGGGCATTTGGCATGTCCAGCACAGCTAAGCTGCTGGTGGAAATCACTGATGTGAACAATCATGGCCCAGAGATTACAATTACGTCCCTTTCCAGTCCCATTCCTGAGGATGCTGTTCCTGGCACGGTGATAGCTCTGCTGAGTATTTTGGATAAAGACCCTGGGGAGAATGGGAAAGTAACCTGCCAGATCTCTGAAAACCTTCCCTTCCAGTTAAAGCCTTCCCTTCAAAACTACTACAGCCTTGTCACCAGTGAGCTTCTGGACCGAGAGCTGATCAGTGAGTACAACATCACCATTACTGCCACAGACTTGGGTTCTCCTCCTATCACCACTCAGAAGAGTCTTTGGGTGCAGATTTCTGACGTGAATGATAACCCCCCTGTCTTCAGTGCTGACGCATTTGATGTGTTTGTGGAGGAGAACAATCCCCTTGGTGCTTTTCTCTACCAGGTCTCGGCATCTGACCCTGACATAGGGGAGAATGGACGGGTCTCTTACACGCTCAGGAATTCCACAGTTGCAGGCAGTGCCCTGACCAGCTTTTTGTCTATGAACTTGGCCAATGGGAGCATCTATGCAAAACGTGCCTTTGATTTTGAGCAGCTTAGGAGCTTCTATTTCCAAGTGGAAGCCAAGGACAATGGGTCACCAGCCTTGAGTGCTGCCATAACAGTGAATGTTTACATCTCAGACCAGAATGACAACGCCCCAGCCATCCTGTACCCCACCAGCCAGAATGGCTCAGTAGCTGTGGAAGTTGTGCCCCGCCTGGCTGATGAGGACTACCTGGTGACCAAAGTGGTGGCAGATGATGAGGACAATGCACAGAATGCCTGGCTTTCCTATCACCTTGCCCATTCCTCCGACTCCACCCTGTTCCAGTTGTCACCGCACACCGGCGAGCTGCGCACCACGCGCTCCATGCGCTCCACTGACTTCCTCAAGCACAAGGTGGTTGTGGTGGTGCGGGACCACGGGGATCCCCCGCTCTCCTCCACCGTGACGGTGGGCATCCTGCTGGCTGACACCCTGCCCCAGGCGCTGCCAGACTTTGATGACAGCGGGGAACCACCACCGCTACTCAATGCTACAAACATCTACCTGATCGTTTCCCTCGCCTGTGTCTCGTTCATCTTTGCGGCATTCATCTTCTTCCTTGCCATTATCCGGCTGTGCCGGTGCCGGACTTGCTGCTGCAATGGCTGCTGCTGCCCAGCTGATGACTATAAAAAGTATTGCTACAGTGTGCACATGCTGCCCAGCTCCCACCTCCCACCGGACATGCTGGAGGTCACTGGTGTGGGTAAACTGACTCACACCTACTTGTACAGGGCATCTGTAGGTCTTGGGCCCAGTAACAGCAGCGTCCCAAATGGAGACGCTGGGAATGTTCCTAGTGGCTCAAGGTTACAGGTGCCAGGGCCCTGCATCCAAGTGCAGCAGGTCCAAAGTGACCGGTTGAGTGCTGTCCTCGTGGTAAGTACTTCTTCCTCTCGCTTTTTTTCTCCCAGGCACATGGCCTTGTGTCTGCACTGGGCTGCTCAGTGCAGAACACAATGAGGGCATTTGCAGGAAAACAGGTGTCAGTTCATGGCACCTGGAGGAAATTTTAGTTTCTTTTATGTATTTCCTAAAGCCAAGAATCTCTTCGGCTGAAATATTGTCATGGGATAGCAAAAAATGATTTTTTTTTTTCCTGCTGCAAACATTAAGGACCTTCAGACAGAACTGAAGGTAAATGTGTAAGTGAAAACTAAATTCTTTGCAAGCCAAGCCATTGTCTTCAGAGAGCTAAGCAGGGGCATGATAAGCATCGATGCAAGTTTCTAATCAGTGGTGGTTCTAAGATACACTGTATAGACTCTGTGATTTAAATTTTTTTTAGTATTTTTATTTATCCCACCCTGATATTCCTGAGCTTTTTTCATTGGGGGGGAGTAGTTTGTTGAGCCAAGATGATGGTTTGCAATGAATGCCCAAGGTGAGTCTGTGGTGGAATAGCTGTAATTCAATATCCAACACCTCTTTAGGAAATGTAATTTGTAGTGTTCCTCTCACTTTCCAAGCAATCCATAGGTTTTGTGAATCTAAAATAATTCTCTTCTGAGCCTCTGACCAAGCTGGTTTCTCCTCAGTAGTGTGATGAGTGATTTTGCCGGAGAAAATATCTTCTTGTGATCACAGTGTAGGGCTACAAGGTGGGCTATGTCTGCAGGTCCAATCTGCTGGGTGTTGCTGCGTTATTTGTCCAAGATTCAGTTTTCTTAAATGTATTTTTAATAGGTCCTATGAATCATCTTTATATTTTTATGAAGTTTTAGATGTTTTGCCTGATGACTCTCAAATTCCTTGGTGTACAGAACAGGAACTGACCACTGTTGGTTCTGTCCAGGCCAGTGCTTCATGGCTGGTAAGAGCTACTCCAGGTGTTTCCAAGGGAAATGTAAGAACTCAGGTTAGACAGACGTGGTGTAATCTGCTTCCTGCTGTTGTTTGTTATTCTAGTTTACAATTATTAGAGGCTGTCTTAAATCTGTAGCCATTATGTTTATTTTAACCTTTGAAATCTTTATTGTACCTTTAAAGATATGTAAAAGCCTAGGTCCTTTTTGAACCTTGATGGAAGGGTAGCTTCAATAACTTCTTTGGATAATCAAACATAAATTCAACTACATAACACTTTGGTTTATAACTCTTGAATTTCCAAGTAGTGAATTTTTGTAAATATTCCCTTCTAGAAAGGTTGCAAATTACTCTTAACTATACAATTAATTAATCTTCCCTTCCCTTATTTATCTGTTGACCAGATTTGATTTACACATGTTGGCTTTCCTAGTATTTAATCAAGGTCATAATCGGTTTTAAATTCTGTTCTGTGGAGCAGCAGAGGGTTGCACATGTTAAGGGTTTCTCCCTATTCAAAGAGGGGTGTGTGGAATACCCAGGTCTTGCAAAAGGAAAAGAGTTGGTGTCGTTCCATAAGAAACTGTGGAGTCTAGGAAAAAAGCAGTTGGCAGTATGTAAAGAAGAATCTGTAACTAATGCACTGGATACTTTGGGAATATCAGTGATTATCTGAGGATCTGAAAAACAAAAATGTTGAGTTAGAACCTTTGTAAAGGGGAGTTAAAAAACTTTTTGGCAATATCTTAACTCAGAAGGTGTCTGCAAGAACCCTGACAGTGTCTGGGGGCTGTAATTTTGGCTTGAGAACAGTTCATAATTGCAAAACTTACAATAATGTTGACATATATATATATATAACAACAAAAACAAAAACCCTTAAAAAACTGTCACAACTCATTTCTTTGTTCCAGTTGAACAAGACCTGGAAACTCAGGTTACCGACACGTTAAAGAACCAAATGATAAGAAAAATGAAAAAGTATTCCTGATCTCCATAATCAGAACAACTGATTTGTGTCTCATTGCATCTCACAGTATTTCAGTCATTCAGGTGAATTTTTAAACTTGTAGCATGAGACACCTTTTTAGGGGTTTTGACAGTGGGCAAAATAAATCCTAAATGTCGTCTTTGGCAATTTTATTTCCTTGGCTCCTAATCCTCAGAGATGGGCATCCATAGATCTGGCTCGTGTGGAACGTCCAAAGGCTTTGCATCACTGAGCTGAGTAGGGGAGCAGAGGCAGAGAATGTAAAAATCCATCTACCTTTGAAACCAAAATTATGCTGCTTATTATTAATTTGGTGCTGATCATTCCAGTGGCATATGTATATATATTTACCAGTAGAAATTCTGGTTAAAAATGTTAAAATTTAATTTTGGATGTTGACCAAATGTAGTCTGTACATGCTTTCAGAGTGATACATTTGGAGTTAAAAATATAAACCTACATGACCCTTTGAGGTTTTGAGGACGGGTGGTTGTATTGCTCCTTAAGAATATAAATGTAACCAAATGAAAGCAACAAATATTTAAAAGGCACTGGGAGCAACTTCATAGTTATCATTCAGAGCACTGAAAAGTATTTAAAAATTACAATTTTAGCAGAACTTAAATATACCTGATTTTTATTTTTCGGGGTTTTTTTAAATTGATGAGGTGATTATAATCTTCAGTACATGAGGATAGAAAAAGATCTGCATATAAGAAAAGTTAATTAAGCTTCCAGAAATTAGATGTATTTTCAAAATTTAGGTTGATTTCCTTATTCTTGCTCTGCTTTTGCTACTGAATTAAACAACAGGTTTGAATGTTTTTACACGTGCAGGCACATGGGACCCATTTGTGCTTTTATATTTTCTATTTGGGTTAGAGCTATTAATAGCTCTATGTATGCCCATAACAACAGTAGAGTAAACTGTAATTGTATCTTTTTCAGTATTTTGTTGTGTCTTTCTGCAGCGTGGCGTGAATGGCAGCTGAGTGAAAAGCTGCTGCTGTGTGACACAAAGGCACGAGTGGTTACTAAAGTAAGCAGTGGTTCACTGACTGATTCCCGGGATTGTGATGCAGCCATGGACTGCTGCAGTTCTTTTGTTTGCTCGTGTTGGCCGTTGTGCTACACAAAAGGCCTGGGAGATGTTTCCACATCCAGAGCACTGTGGCCTCTCTGTGACTTGGCATTCAATATTTAGGTTACACCCAAAAGTAAAGGCAAACAGTGCAACGGAGAATATTTCTCGCTAAACCGTAATGGGAGTGGAATAATTTTGCACGGCATGGCATGCATTTCCTGTGACAGAAATGGATCCACTTCCATTAACACAGGCTGCCAGTTGAGGCTGAACTGCTGCGGGCTAAGCGTCAGTGGCTTCCTCACACAAGTGAGGACCAGATGTGTGTGCGAGCCCTCCCTGCCTCTCATTCTGATGAGAATAACACAGTCAAATGTAAGAGTGAGGCGCCTTCCCAGTTCTTTCTGTCAGTGCTAAAAACAACCTGTCTAGAACCAGCAGTCTTCTGTCCACGTTACAAGCATTCAGTTTTTAGGAAGATTTCTTGGCTGCAAAAGTTACTCTTGGGGGTCTGGCCAAGAAAATCGTAGAAGGAGCGATGACCAAAGAAAATTCAGCAAGGGGTGAAAATTCAGAAGTGGTGCCTCCTTCTGACCACTCCAATCACCTTTCACAAAGAAGGGCGTGTTCAGCAAAAGAGCGCTGAGCCCTGTAAAGGCCACAAATGCCTGGGCTGAAACTGTGCTGATGGCTGCCTCGGAGTGTGATTTTTAGAAGTAGGGGAAGGGAGAGTGACAGGTTGAGACAAAGGGCTTGAGGGGATGTGGAGAGTAATATGATTGTATTTGGAGATGGATGAGGTGAAGGGAAGGATGGGGTTGAATGGTGATGTGGGCTGAGGAAGGGTAATCCTTGTATGAAAGCATAAAACAAGAAAACATAATTTAGATCAAGACCAGTCCTTTCCTGTATCAGTCACTATTTAATCATAAATACTGGAAATTCAAAGATTTGAATTTTAGTTGTAAATATAATAATTTTAATTACAAAATTCACTAGGCTGTGCCCATTATTCCTATTGGAAAGTTATTCCTCTAAGGCTTTGAAATGCTGTTCTGACATCTTGCCAACAATTCTTTGCTATGAATTTGTAGACTTTTGATTTTGTGCCAGCAATTCCCTTTTAGTATGAGTAGTCCTTTCCCTCTTTGCATCTTGCTTCATCCACAGCTTAGAAAGCAAGCACTTCCTTTCTCAGCCTTTGTTTTACCAAGCTAAACAAGTCGATCCCTTTCAGTCTTTTTTTCCTATGGTCACCTCTGTGCTTATCTGGTTATGCTGATAACCCTTCTCAGCATCAGTTTTTAATTTTTGGATGTCTATTTCTTGCATTTCTTGCAAATATGTGACCAGATTTATATATGTTTCAGAGAAAGGACTACCCATGTAGATAGGAATGCTTCCTTGCCCAAGTCATAGGGAATACATCACCCGATTCTTCTTGGGAGGCCAATTACCTTTTCCATAGTTTTAATGAGTTGATTAATCAGTCACGTAAGTATTATTGCAGAACTTCTTTGGGGGTAGAGCTGGATGGGTGAAGGTTAATTCCCAAGATGGTTCTTCTGCCCAAATTCGTCCATCTAAATTCTTGATGTTTGAGCCTTAGATGTTAAAAAGTCTTAGTCACCTGCTCAGAGCAGATCATCCTGTTCACCTTTGTTATATGAGTTTAGACAAAGCCTACAGACAGCACTGAGAGTAAATGAATGACTTTTATCTTCACAGATTTCAAGATTTTTAAATTAATGATTCTATATGATTGTCTTCTGCATCTGTTGTTAGAATAGCCCAGCTTCTTGTGTCTTAAACTTTTCAATGCTGCACTGTATTCAGTGTTACACTAAAACCAGAATAGATGAGATGAATTTCAGTTTGTTTCTATTGAGGCAAATGGAAAACCAGTCTAGCAAATAGTTGTCTTTGATAAACCTATGACTATTTTCCTTTCTTTTCAGTGTACCTTCATTTCTCTATTAGTCCTTCCTCCAAATTTGTGTCCAAACAGGCAGGGTAATAGGCTTGTGGTCACACAGGCTGGATTTCACCATTTTAAATTACTGTCTGCAGTTGTTTTTCTTCAGTGAGATTATTCTACTTCACACTTGACAGGTTTATATTAAAAAAAAAACCAAAAAAACCTGAAAAACAAAGCTCAGCCAAAACAATTTCTCTTCAGTCCTATGCTTTAATAAATCAGTTCTTTTAGAAATCTGTGATGGAAATCAGGTAGTGGGGAGCTGAGGATGTTTAACTCTCAGCATTTTGGTTGTTCCTTGGTGAAAGCAATTTCCATTCCCTTGAGTAATTTGTCACATATTCAATGTCACACTCAAGATACTGAAAACAGAGGAAAATACAGATTAATTGTCAGAAAATGGGATGGTGGCTCCAGGGGATCATTGGTCCATGTGTGCCATGTTTTTGTACCAAGGACTTGCGCATCCTCTGCTTCCCACTGGAGAGAAGCTGCTGGATGTTAGTGTGGCTCAATATAACTGTGCTGATGCTGTTTATTTCTGGGATTACAGCTAGCTTGTTTCAAAGTAGCAAAAGGAATTGTGACTTGCTGAAGACTATTTAAAATCTCAATTAATCAAAAGAATGGCAACAAAATCCAGCACCCGAATGGAAACGGGGGGCAAGCAGGCACATGGGAGTTAAGGTATTTAGTTTAGAATTTGTAAGGCAAAGAAGCAGGGAGGGAAATAACTCAAAGATTTGGTGCTATCAGGGGCATTTGGAGAATAAAAGCAAATTTGACCAATAAGGCAAGTGGAAGTTAAATATCAGAGAAACAAGGTACATTTAAAAAAAAAAGAGGTTTGTAGCCTCTAGTCTTTGAGCAGTCTCTCTAAGGAAAATGAACACATTTTTGTTCTTTGGGTTCTTTCTTCTCCAAAGGAATGATTTTTACATTTTGATCTGTTAGTTCTTCCATCTCCCCCATGGCTGGCCCCAGTCCGATGGGCCTTGGCACTGTGTTTTGTGGCTTCTTACTTCTTTCTTACTCTGCAAAAGTCAAACATCTTTGCACCACCAGCCTGCAAAATCAAAGTTTATGATGTTCCCTCACAAAACCTGAAGGTATTGATTCCGAAAGGTTCTGTGGTGTTACTTCTCAGCCTTTTCCCGTTCCTTTGTTGGGGTCAGAAGCAAGGGAGCAGGGAAGGCTTACAGCTGAGTGGGCCCTTCATCTTTTGAACTACACAGCTCTTTGCTCTGTGTCTTGGGAATGTATTTCAGACAGCTTTTAGGTTCTGCTTTGTAGCCAATAGTTATATGGAGATTGGTGCAATATCCTTACGATTAAAGCAGTTTTCCTTACATGATATTAAATCTGCAGGATTGTGATCACACCTGTAGTGTGAAGACATTTCAATATAAGCCTGAATTCAGTCCTCCAACTTTGTGATTTCAATAAAAGGCAGATGTGGAGCTACTGGAGACAGGCCAATTATGGGCCCTTAAGGTAACTTAGGGACTGAAGCATCTCTCATATGTGGAAAGAGAGAGCCAGGACTTTTTAGCCCATAAAAGAGAAGGCTGTGGGGTTGGGGGGGATCTTATTAATGTAGGAAAACAGAGCCAGGCCCTTTCCAGGGGCGCCCAGTGAGAGGAAGGGAGGAGGAGGCTCTGTCTAAGCTTGAGTGATTTGTTTTGTTGGTTGGGGTTTTTTCCACTGTGAGGATGCTGAGCACTGGCACAGGTTGCCCAGGGGGACTGTGAGGTCTCCATCCTTGCAGAGATTCAAAAGCCATCTGGATGTGGTCCTAGACAACCTGCTTTACTTGACCTTGCTTAGGCAGTAGGGTTGGCCAAGACAATCTCCAGAGATCCCTTCCAACCTCAACCAGTCTGTGATTCTGTGTTGTCCTTAAGGGAGAAGTTGACTCAGTAGAATACTAATCTTGTGGAATATGGCCTATGCCAATTCTATTGTCTGTAAATATTCCTCCAAGTGACTCCTTCACTTGTTTGGATTTGTTTTATTGTTGTGTGTGTGTTTGGTTTTGGTTTTTATTGAACAATCACAAATACCCTAAAGATAATCAATCTCTAAAGCTGCTTGTTTTCCATATCATACTGGTAGGAAGGAGATTTAGTGGAAAAAGGAAGTGATTTCTTCCCTCCAGTCAGAGGATAACTGCAACCTTATCTCACCTTTTTGGGGCTGGTGAAGTAAAATCACCCTTGAAAATGACTTGTGTAGTCAAAGTTGCCAGCTGGAATAGCTTCAAAGGATCTGGGGTTGTTGGTTTAGGAGTGCTATTTGCACTTTCATCTTTGTTTTAATCTTACTATCTATTTGTCTAGGGATTAGAATTAGCGCATTCCAGTCTTCTCTTTTACAGCACTGTGCTTCTCTACAAGGCATTCCACCTCTTTAATGCCTCTCACCTTATTTAAAAAACTACAGGAAAAATTAACCCCAGCTAATACAGAACATGGAAAGGTGCCAGTTTGGTCGTGGTCAGAACAGAGCTGCAGAATACAAATGTGCACTGAAAAATATTATCACTTTGGAGCTCTTAGTCTGGTGGGGCCCTTTACCACTGTCATGTCATGTTTTATGAAAAAAGGTTTTCTTCACTCAGCCCTCTGAAAGGGGAGCCAGATGTTTTTGAATAAAATCCCAAACCATCAAGCTGTCACCATTCTATGAATTAATAGTTCGTCACCAAGTGTTTCTCTTTTGTTTTGTTTGTCTTCTCATCAAGGATAGGACGCAAATGTGAATAATGTAGGTAACTGAGGTTCCTGGAAAACTTGTAAATCTGAGAGTGTTGGATTTAACTTGATTGGGTGGAAAGAAAAAATGAAACATGGTGGCTGCCCAATTTAAAAAGCCAAAGATGACTTTAAATGTCCCTACTGCCTCCTAACTGTTTCTGGAGAACAGAGATCATGCCAGAACAGAAGGAGCAGAAGGATGCAGTTACAATAGCTATGATTTTGTGTTAGGTTCCCCCCCCCTGAAAACACTGACACATTTTTTCTCCTTTGTAAAACAAAAATAAGTATTAGCTCTAAATTAATCATAGTCTTGGCATAAGTTTTATGTGTGCAGTGTGGAAAATCTCCATAATTTGTGGCCATTTCAAACACATTAACAATATCAAACTAATGTAGATTGCATTATCTCATAACTTATTACATCTCTGTACCCAGGGTTTCCAGTCACCTCAAAGGTAGCAGAATTATTCTATTTATCAGCCATAATGCTGTATATTTAGACAGTTCCAAGTCTATATTTGGCTACTGTTAATGCTCAAGCCTGGTTTGCTTCCAGTAAAGCTGGTAGAATTTTATATATAAAAGTGTTCTGCCTGAAGAACCCTTTTTATTTACTATTATAAATAGTGTTGAGTCATTTGATGTCATGCATTTTTAATGTAGTAATAATTCTTCCAGAAGGATTGTTTTTCAAAACACCTTAACAGAGAAAAAATGGACTGGCAACAATTACTGTCAACAGTAGCACCTTGTGTCCAAAGATCCAATCTGAATTTGCTTCCAGGACTAAATCTATGTTGTTTATAGGGAGCACTTTTGCTTAAACCAAAGGATAGGTGAATGTGCCATCTGAAGAGAGCTGCCTCTCAGCTGTTACTGAGGTGGAAGTTCAACACTATGAACAACTTTAAAATTGTTCTATTTTATTTAATGAAAGCAATTAAGATTGGTGGTCTTGGAGCCATAGACTTCTGTATTTTCAGCTCTGTCCACTACTGGATGAACAAAACCTTTCCAGCATCTTAGGCAGTGTTCACAGCGTTACTTACTGCAAAAATGGTCTGATGCCTAGAAACACTGTTATCAGAGAAACCTTCGGGTCTCTCAGGGTGGTGATAGGTGTGAATTACCTGAGCTAGGTGGGATTACCTGCTAGACAAGTTCGACTGAACATTTTGGCCGTTTCTCACACTGAGGGTGGTGGAGAACAGCCTTTTAGTCTATAATAAAAGTATCACAGGATTGTATCATAGAATGGCCTGGATTGGAAGGGACCTTAAAGATCATCCAGTCTGAACCCTTCTGCCGTTGGCAGGGGGACCTTCCACTATCCCAGGTTGCTCCAACCTGGCCTTGGACACTCCCAGGGATGGGGCAGCCACAGCTTCTCTGGGCAGCCTGGGCCAGGGCCTCCCCACCCTCACAGGGGAGAGTTTCTTCCTAATATCCCATCTAGCCCTGCTCTCTGACAGTGGGAAGCCATTTCCCCTTGTTCTATATCTCCATACTCTTGCAAATTGTCTGTCTCCAACTTCCTTCTAGACTCTCTTCAGGTACTGAAGGAAGGCCACAATTAGGTCACCCTGAAGCTTCTCTTCTCCAGGCTGAACAATCCCAGTTCTCCCAGCCTTTCCTCATAGGAGAGGTGCTCCATCCCTCTGATCAACTTGGTGGCCTCCTCTGGACTCACTCCAACAGGTCCTTGACCTTCCTGTGCTCGGACCTAAGGGCTGCAGGAAGCTCTGCAGGTGGGGTCTCACCAGGGCCGAGAAGAGAGGCAGAATCCCCTCCTTTGACCTGCTGCCCATGCTGCTTCTGATGTGGAATGTGTCTGATCTTTCCTTTAAATACCTTGCTGAAGCATGGTTTGGAAAAAGGACTTGGTATTTGTTGTGAAGTGGTCTTTGTGTCACTCTTGATAGCCATTAAGAGCTCCTAAGTTTGGCTGGGTTACAAGCTTTTGAGAAATTATTGTTGACTCTACTTGGTAGATAATAGCAAGAGCTGGAAAGCTCAGTTCCCTCTGAGGCCTGCCAGCAGAGCCCTGATCCAGCCAAGAGCTGGCAGCACCCTCTGGTAATTGCAGTTGTATGATTGTGGCCCAGACCAAAACTGAGGCTGCAGCTGGAACTGAGGACAGAGGATTGGGAGGAAAAAAACAACAAATGAACACCGTGCCCAGCCTTGGACCAGGGTGTAAGGAGGAGGAGGGTCCCAAATTTCAGCACAGGTTTAGAAATGTGAGTCCTGTACATGGGCATTGAAGGCAGCACGTTGTCTGTGGCAGCCTGTTTCACAATCCTGCTAAAAAAATATTCAAGGAGTGTAAGAAACACTGCGTTTCTTACACTGAGTGTAAGAAGTGAGCAAGTAAGTATCGAAGATGAGCATAAGTAGACAGCTTAACTAATTACATGATGCAACAGTATAGCAATTAAACAGAAGTATCACAGTGGAAGATAATAGATAAAATAACTGATACCTCAGCAATCTAATAGCTTCTTCCTTCTCACACTTTTACCTGGAGTAAAGGTGCTTTGTTTCAGAGAGATTCTAGCAAGGCTGAAGATTGTACAGGCTTTTGTATTGCTGCAGTATAAAAAAACCCAGGAAATAACTCATCAGTGTTAAAATTTGGCAGAGTTCCCATTGTGGGTGAATTTAAGTGCCAGAATTTTTGAATGAAGGATTAAAGGAGAACTGAAAGTCTTTGGTGAAAATACAATGTCACGACTGCTTCCAGTGTTTGTACAGCAGAAAGAGAACTCTGGTGTTCATGGTTAAAGGATCAAGTACCCAAATGAACACAATAGGGATTGGTTTGTACCTCCCTGTCTTTCAAAACCTCATTTTCTCTCTGGTTTTATTTTGCCCTCACCAATGCTTGTCCTTTTTTCCTTACCTTCGCCTGAGGTCCAGTTCCTCTTCTCAGAAATGTTTTCGGATTTCACTCTGATTTAAAATACATAAACCCCTGAGAGAGGGAGCAGACCTAGTCTCCTGTTTTCACCGAACCAGCACGCAGAACCACACTGCTTTTTGTGTTCTTATAACCCTTGACTTTGCTGGCTGAAGACTGGCTCTGTTTCCATAGAAATGCCTCCCCTGCCCACTGTGGTAGTGGCTTGGGGGGAAATGGCCTTCCCAATGAACTGGATTTGAAGGCCTCTAAACTTTGTCTTTAACCACTGTTCAGTGTGATAAAGAAACCCAGGAGGTACGCTGGTGTTGCTGGATATTACTTTAGTTTTTTCCTAACCATGTGGCCAGTAATAGTTTGTATTCCAAATGCACAATCCTAAAATCTGTCTCCAAAGAGCTCACTTTGCGAGGAATATCAAATGCAGAGAATCGTGCTGAGACACTGCAGGTTTATCTGGGTGTGGAGGACAATGTTTTGATTAGTACAAGGAGAGGGGATTGATTTCAGTGGGTACATCTGATATCATCATCCCTGCTTATCACTCAGAGTCTCACACGTCCTGCTGTGGTTTCTCTGTTCAGCGATGGAAGAAATACGCTGAGCTCAGCTGAGCTGTTCAAAGCTGGAAGCCTGGTGTCATTTGAGGTGTACCAGGGCTAGCAGATGTATTCTGTAAGGTTGGGAGATCTGTGCCCTTCTGGGAGGAGCAGCTGAGGACCAGGCAGGATACCCTGTCCTCTGCATCCCCCAGCCACTGCCTGCTGTTGCAGGACCAGGTACAGACAGCGTGGGTTTCCCTCAGCACACAGGAATGTTTGGTTTTGCCATGTGTATGATCCATGCAAAGTGCATAAGATAATTCTGCATTAATACCACAGCACTAACTCATGCTAAACATCGGATACAGTCCAGCTCCTAAAGGAATATTTCATTGGGTCAGCCACTCTGATCTATTCAGTGAGAACTCTTGTGCTCAAGGAAACAAATATTGAGCTCTTACTAAATTCAAACCATAAATATTTTGTGTCACTGAGGTTTTAGGAATTCCGAAGGGAAGTTTGAAAACAGATTTGCTTAATGTTTACTTAAAAATCCCCAAACACTTATCTCCCTTCAGCACCTAGTGCAAATAATAAATTATACATGTGCATATGTACCTTATTGCTTGAGACTACCCAAGGATCCTTTCCAACAGTGCTTGAAACCTTGCCGTGGCCATTTGAGCCCAGATATTGCTGACATCTTAGGAACCAATTAAGATGATTACCAAAAATCATGAAGTCCCTGGGGTAACAGTGAGCAGAACCCAGGTCCCCTGACTTCCTGCTTTTATGGCGTGTGATCAACTGCTTCTGCCTCCATCTCGCTTTTGTCTTGTCCTGATTTCTAAAGCCCCAGTTTAGCTCCAGGGTACTTTTTTCCCCTTCTTGTCACTTCGTGAGTGCCACTGCTTCCCAGGCCTTCCTCCGGGCTTCTGATCAGGATTTGCCCCTCCTCATATGTTGCATCTTCCTTTTTCTTTGCTTCCCCTTCCAAGTACTCTCAGATGCCGTAAGTTAGAGGTGAACTTGTCGCACTGGTGAATTGGACAGAGCTATCACAGCAGTGTTGAGGCTGGGCAGACAGGTCCTGAGCTGGACAGCTGTGATCTGCAGCTTTCCATCATCATCTGGATACCTTGGCCACTGTTTCACCCCGAGGTGTGCCTGTCAGCCTGTGCAACACAGGATATTTTCCATGCCATGCTGCAGAATCCTTTTTTAATACCGTGTGTGACATTACAGTTCTTGTGTTTCCTAAAGTCTGTTCACCACTGCCTCATTCTCTGCCTCTGTACCCATCCAGGGACTGAGTCGAGAGATGTTGCTGACTGCTCCCATCTCATCTCCCTCCTGCTCTGCTCTGTGCAACCCCTCCAGCTGCCTGGAGCCAGTCCTGTTCTCCAGCAGCAATAGCAGCAGTGAGTGCTAGAGACTGAGGAACTCTCAGTGAAGAAGGATGCAGGAGCTGGTGTCTGTACCTAGATAGAGAAGTGGGCTTGGAGCAGAGACCTCATCCATTTCTTAGAGTCTCTCTCAGTTCTAAAAACCATTACTGCTTTTTCTTCTCTGGGCCCCTCCACACAGTGTTGTCTGTGTTTTTGTTTTGGCTTGGTTGCTCCCAGCATCTTCTGGCTATTGCAGTCTCAGCCTTTCAGACTGGACTCTCACCCCTCTCAGGGTCTGACCTTATGTGCAAATTCAGTGTTGCACAGAAGAATCTGGAATTATTATGCAGAAAATCAGGATTACAGAAGTAAGTGTAAGATCTTGTGGCAGGGAAAAGTGATTTTCTTCTGCTAAATCTCTGACTTTGCCCACTCTCACTACATTCTTACCAGATTTTGCCCACTCACACCCGCATACTCCCAAGCATCAGTGCCTGATGGTCACTGGTGACCAGGATCACTTGTGTGCAGTGCTTTGGGACCAGGGACATTGGCTGTCATGGCTCACGGTCTCATTCAGTGACAAGAGACTGATCTGGGGCTGCTCATTGATGCCCACTGGCAGTGGATGCTGTTTGGGATCTTTTGCATCATTGTTTCATTTCACCTTTTATAGTCTTAACTAAAATCCTTTAATTTCACAGTTCCCTTGTATTCCCCACTGTGCATCTTAAGGCTCCAGTTTTCTTGACACCTTGTTGATCTTCTTGACACCTTATTTTAGGTCATTTCCCTCCTCTTCATTCATTTGGATTAAAACCTCATATAGGGTCCTCTGTAGAAATTAATGCATTATTTTCCTGTTATTCCTTATTTTGTATTTTCCTTGTGTGCTTGCACATTTGCACACACTTAGAGCCATACTGCCTTTATACTAATCCTAAATATATGTATTTTTTTTGCAAATCTCTGCATGCAAAAGGAAAGAAAGTAAATGGGTGCAAGTCAAATACCGTGGATTACAGACAGGAAAAATTCAGATTAGTTACAGGTAATGAACTCAAACTATTGATAAAGTGCTCACAAGAGATGAGGAAGCTAAATTGTTGCTGGGGCTTTTTTTTTTGCATAGAATTATTATCAGATTATTTTGGTACGTTATCAGGTACTACTTGGAAGTGCACAGTTGGAATCCAATTCTCCGTGCTGTTCTGATAACCTTATTAAATATTGAGATTGTAAAGTACAGTAAAGGGCATAAAATGGCTGGAATGTAGGTTCCAAGTCAACAGAGAAAAAACCCCAAGCTTTTGCATGTCTTTTGAGGAGAGAGTTGGGAGCAAGGAGGGTGTGGAATCCCACTGTGTGCCAGCACTCTGCAGAGAAACACAAATATAAACCAAAATCATTTAGCAGAGAGTGTAAGTCAGGGTCAAATGCTGCTCCTGGTTCTGCTGAGCAAGGAAATCAATGGGACGTGTCCTGAGGTCAGATAATAACAGCAGAATCTGCAGTATTAACATTTTGCCCATCATATACGTGGCTACAGGTTATAAATAGTCCAAGAACAGCACAGTTTGGGCAGGAGGATTTTTGTAATAGGATTTGAAGTAAAAATCTTCTAAGCTCAGAAATGCCTGCTGAGAATTAGCAAACAAAATGAAACATTTTCCTGCCCTACTTTCCTTGCTTAGCCATTCCAGTGCAGACACATGAAACACAGAAAGCTGGGGAGCAGAATACTGGTCTTATTTAAAAATCTTCACATATTCAGGATGTTTTATGGGGTCTGTGCTCTAATCCCCTCCTGCCTCCTTTATGGCTCTCAGCTGCTCTTTAAAATAGTTGAAGGGGTTTGATTTTCTATGTGGCTGTATGAGCTGTGGCACGTGTAGGCAAAGACCTGCAGCTGAAAGTGGAGCTGCAAGCGGGGTAGGAGTGGAGGGCTCTTGGGTATTTGGCTCAGCAAAGCCTTTCCCATTTGTGCTAAAAGCTGCCTGGATTCTGTGGTGGAGATTTTCCTCAAGAGGAGGAAACAGTGGAAGGAGAGCCTGAGGGCAGAGCTCGTAGCAGCCTACAGTTTCCTCATGGGGGGCAGGCACTGCTCTCTGCTCTCTGGTGACCAGTGATGGGAGGGGAGGTTTAGGAAAAGGTTCTTCACAGAGGGAGTGGTGGGCACTGAGCAGGCTCCCCAGGGAATGGTCACGGCACCAAATCTGCCAGAATTCAAGGAGTGTTTGGACAACGTTCTCAGGCCCCGGGTGGGATTGTTGGGGTGTCCTGTCCAGGGCCAGGAATGGGACTTCAGTGATCCTTATGGGTCCCTTCCAGCTCAGGATATTCTGTGATTCTATTTGTCCTCGTCCTTTTCTTCCTTCCCACCCTATAGAGAATTGCAAATCTAAATAATGGCTAATCCTGACCCACCATGAAAGGCTGGAATGTGCAGAGGTTCACTCCACACCGTGTCAGGCTTGTCTGTTGTGGCAGGTGTGGTGAATACACCCTGCACCCAGCCTGTGTTTGTGCTGTGGAACTCCAGAAGTCCAGAGCACCACCTTCACTGTTCCTTTGGTTGCTCATCCATTCTACAGCAAGGAATTTCTGTGATATACAGACAGCTCTGCCTTCTCTGGCTTGGTGATGGCTGAGCCTCTGGCTGCAGAAAGCTTGGGACTTTCATCTGACTCCACCAGCCAGGGGTAGAGGTCATGATTTGCTTCACTTCTGTGTTTTAAAAAGCATAGCTGTAATGATTTAATTTCCTGGCAAAGTTGGCATTGACTTTGTCCAGCATCAAGAAAAGAGCAATCAAGCAGTTAATTCTAAAATATAACCTTGAAAGGGAAAGTCATCGCTACACTTTCAAGTCTGATTAAGTAGAACTTGTTCTATTAATTTGAGAAATTTAGGGCAGCTCTGTATAACTCAGTATAAGAACATTTTGGGTTTGATTTTAGATGGAGAAAATCTGTCCATCACTTCTGTGCTGCTTTACATATTCAACTTCAGGAGCAAGTTGTAGCTTGGTGCTGTGTAAGAATATCTTGGTGGTTTGAAACAGACCCTTGTAGCTCAGAGCTAACCTCTCATAGAGCTTTGGAGTGGAGATGTGGAGAGAGTAGGAAGAAATTCTTCCCTGTGAAGGTGGGGAGGCCCTGGCACAGGCTTCCCAGAGAACCAGTGACTGCCTCACCCCTGGAAGTGTTCAAGGCCAGGCTGGACAGGGCTTGAAGCAACCTGGGGTAGTGGAAGGAGTCCCTGACCATGGCAGGGGCTGGAATGAGATGAAAGAAAGAAAAGAAAGAAGGAAAGGACAGAAATGTGACTCAGCTGCTGAAAAAAAATGTGAGCAACATGAACACAGCTTAGGTGTATCCACTGGATGATCCACCCATCTTCCAGCTGTGCATCTTAGCTTTCTGCCTGTGTCTGGGGCTGTCTGGAGTGGCTGCAGGGAATGGATATTGGAAGGCATTCCTGTCTGGGGAATAAGCACAAAACACTTAAGTCACATTGAAATGGTCACACGGGGCTGAAGTTGCAGGTAGGTCTGCTTTGGTGAGAGAGTGCACCTGATATTACAGGCCAGTTATGGGTTAATAGGTTAATGCCTGCTTCAGCTGGTGTTCTGAAAATGCCAGGAAGCAGAGTGGTAGCAGGTGTGAGACTGGTGAGTCTGGGCTGGGTTCTCTCTCCCTCTCACAGTGAAAGGTCTGCAACATTTTAGAAGAAGTGTTAAGGATGGATTAGGCAGGCTTGTAAAAGGAAGTTGCAGTGAAAGTTATCTGTGAATAACAAAGGCATGAGTTAACTGTTCAGTACAAGGTGTAATCCTGTTAGTACCTCAGCAGGGCAGCTGCTGAGGAAAGGAGATTTTCACATCGTTGTTTTGTGTCTCTGAACCAAATATGATTGCCCAAATACAGGGCTTAATAAATTAGGCATTGAAATCAAAACTTAAAATATGTTTCTATGACTTAAGTTTATCATTCTGTAGCTGGATGTACTTTCATGGATTAGGAGAATTCATGGAGATGTTATTAGGAAATGCAACAAACCTGGAAAAGTCGTTAGTGAGCAGGAGAGCAGGAAAGAAAAGTGCAAATGAAGGAGGGGAAAACACCAACCTCCCAAAAAGCAGAATCTGATCCAGCACAAGGTGTGCAGGTTACAATTAGGGCATTGACAGGGGATACTTCGAACAGACTCAAAGGCAAGCTCAGGTCATCCTTAAACCAGCATGATTTCAAACCCACAGGATTGCCAGTTCCTTGTTAGATCCAAACCAGGCAGATTCAGGTTTAGGCTGTTTACTTCTGAGACACTTAGGAGTAAGCAGGGAGTATAAACAAAGCTAATAGATGTAACTCAGCCTGTGTTTTCAAGAGAGGGAATCCACAGTCCTTGGGTACTTGTACAGTCTTTAATAATACAAACCTGATCTCTTTTCCCTATTAAAGAGAGGCACTGACAGGCTCTAAAGAAAATGCCTTTGGTCTTTCTCAGCAGTGAAGAAGGTGACTGTTCCTCATATTACTCCTTGCCTGTACTTTTGATTCTTGCCCTCTATTTTTATACCTAGGTCTCCATTTCCATTGGTTCTGTGCCACTGTTTGGTGCTCAGCTTCCTACTTGATCTGAATTGTGTAGACAAAAATGAAGGGAAAAGGAGACATCAGCACACCTTCTCAGCATCATTTTGGAACACAGTGTATTTCTTGTACAGCCACAAGGACAAATGCAAAGCTCCTGGGAGGCTGAGGGGAGAGAAATATGGAAAATCAACACAAAGGGAGAAAGGGAGTGGACATCCTGTGGCTTATGACGAAGGCACTTCTTAGGGAATTGGGACAGAAGTTAGAACTCCTTAAAGCAGAAAGCTAAACTGAGTCTTCAGTTTCTGGGCAATTGTCTACTCATTTATGAATTCATATGTACATACTCAGTTAAACATTCAGATTGTTTCAGGAGGGTCAGAGTTACCTTGCAACCTCATTCCAGTTCTCAAACTCTAATATATAACATGGATATAAGTAAGGAATAAGGCAGTAGCCAGAGCTGAGAAACAAATTCAATTATAATCTCCTGGAAGAGACTTGTTTGCCTCCCGTGTGTCTCATGACCAGTTCACTGAGCTGAAATTTAGTGGTGATTGCTTGAGCTGGAGCATCACAGCCTGCATGGAAGAGTGGTAAAGACTGTGTCTCTAAAGAGAGGCCATGGTGAAGGATGATAAAGGAAAACACACCAACCAAAACCTTCAAGAAAGTATTTGGCAGTAGAAGTAACACTTACAGGCTTGGTGGTGACTTTAGAAAGGTGAAAGCTATTTTGTTGGTGTTCAAGCTGTTAATGTCCTTCCATTTAGAATGGCACAGTATGTGACATTATGTGCAGTAAATCACGAAAGCATTTTTAAGTCATCAGAAAAATATAGCAGAAGACAGAATGAGTCAGACATATCCATCCTTAAAATTTAGACTAGAAGTGAGAAATAATTTAATGTACTCCTGCGACCAGGAGAAGAAAAGAATTCTTTTTCTGTGTATCTTTGTGGTTTATCTCAATTGAAATTTATAACACCCATCCCTCTCCATACCCAACTCCAATTTCTTCACATGCCATTTTCTAGAACAAGCAAGTACATTACTGCAAAGAAATTGTGACCTAAACACAAACAGGATTTTTCCTGGCTGTTTAGCAGCCTTGGTTCCCATAACAGCAATGTTTTAAATAGCCTGGCTTCAGATGCTTGTGATACAATAAGAAATTCTCACCAGTTAGATTCCTACCAACGGGAAAATGGATTTAAGGAAAGACACGAAAGAACAGAGCCAATCCAACTGCGCAATTAGGCACAGAACCTGTCTATTTCAAACATGGGAGAGGCAGGTTCCAAACGAAAATATGACTTGTCAACAAGTAATTCAAGTGTGGAAGATGACTGGGCCATAGGAGCAAGGAAGTTGGGTGTAGAAATAAGCAGTTCACATTCCCTCAGGGAGGCGTTTGGCTGCATTTTCAGAAAAAGTGGGAATCCCACATCCCCAAGAAATTCCATGCAGAATGCAGACCATAACCTGCCTTTATGTTGCCATATCTCTAGGCAGTATCTTCCTGCTCAGATAGTCCTTGAGGCACGGGAAGTCACCAGAAAAAACCCTGTGCAGTCTCTTTCAGAGAACCTCACGGAAGTAAGTAGGGTTGCAGAAGATTTCAGGAATCCTAAGAACATGGAAGTGAAAGATGGGTTTGCACTGAAGTAGTGTGAGTGCCCCCTTAAAATACCAAAATCTTTTTTTCCATAGACCTCATAAGTACCCACAGACGAGATGTTGCTGCTAGTCACCCATCTCACAGGAAAAAACTGTGTGCAAGAAACTGCAGAAACTCATCAGTCCCTTACAATTTATTGGTTTTGTTTTCCACTTTGGTTGATGTAATCTGGCCTAGGACTGATGGATGTTCCTTTCTCTGGACTTGATTTAATTCTAAGTAAGGCAAACAAATTGCAGGCACCAAATACAAGCAGGCACGTCAAGAATATCTAGTTTTTTATAGAGAATGACACCACTTACCTGTTTGTTAATGGCTAAACGATGGGTTTTGTGGACTTGTCTCCCTATTTTTTGCACACAGTTGTATCAGTAGGCTGAAACTGTGCCTATTTTTATACAGTTTTCAAGCAATCTCATTGCTAGTAAAAATCTGTGTGCTGCGAAGTACATGCACAAATCTGAAGTCCGGTGCCTGGAGCTGGTGTCCTCTCACCAGTTTGGAAAGGAGCTGCATCATGACACTGAGTCATTGAATCTAGTGTTTAAGGGATGTGAGTTACTGAAAGTGAAATTATTTACAAAGAGGTAAAATGTCTTTTCAGATGTCAAAACACCTCGGAGTTCTTCAGTTTACATGTTGTGCTTTCACATCTTTTTGGTTTCTAATATGTTTTTCTCTCTCCTTTTTCTGGATGTGACTCAGAAGTAGCCAGAGGAGGGACTTTGCATCGTGTTCTGCTGTGAAGCAAATTGAACACAAATTTATTGCTGCCCAAACAAGTTTATGAGATCCTTGTTACGAGTTTATAGAAAAAAATTGCTTGTATAAGTGTGATTTGAAATGGATGGACTTTTCAAGGGCCTAAATACCTATGGAACTGTATCTGTGTATAATTGTATCATTACCAAGAGAAAAATCTGCACAGACATGTTTCTGTGGCACTGCATCAGGCTGCTACTAATTCAGGCATATCCATATGTAGAACTGTTTCAAGGAAGACTTGAGGAGCAATGTGAGGATTTTCCATACTAAAATAGTTACATTACTATAGCTGCTGGGGTAGATGTGCATCAATGTATAACAACCACCTTGAAATAGACTTGATTTTCTTGTGCAGGACTTGATGACATCAGTGTTCTTTGCTCCACCTGTATGTTTGTTCTGGTACCGTTTAATTTAGCCAAGCTAATTAAAGCGGTGCAGTTTTTGAACGTCAGCAATTAACCAGAGGCCTGTGTATACAGACACGGCGTCCAGGCAGTGTCCAAGCACTCCAGGGGTTATCAGCTTTATCAGCTGGTTTTGCTGCAGGGATGAATTCTGGTCCTCTTGCTCACGGGCATTGTTCTGAACTCAATGGGTACGTTTTTCTGTAGTGAGATATGAAGGGGTTTCAAAATTTTAAGGATTAGATGAAATTTCAAGAAATTGCTGAAAAGGAAGACTCTGGAAGAAAGAAAACTAGGAAACCCCTAAGCCTTGATTCAATTGAAACTGAAATTACATTTTTCTGTGTTTAATTTTTTGTCTGTTACTAGAAAAATCAATATTACTACAGACCAGATCCTGAAGTGTTTTCTCAATTGAAGTTTTTCCTGAATTAAAAATCGTGGTCTGCGGGACTGACTCAGCATTAACACTGAAGCTGATGGAAATAACTAAAATTATTATGACCACTGATAAATTTTATATAGATTTAAAAGTACCTGGGGAACATTTAATCAGAACAGAACACATTTTGGTATATCACTTATCCACTCTGTAGTCGGCATTAACTTCATAAAGCAGCATTTTGGGAAAGACTGTGACATTTGTGCAACGTTACTGTAAATAACCCAAGCTATAGTATTAATTTATACAATGATTATCAGAGTAATATTTTATTGGTTCTATAAAACTTACAGAAAAGGCAAGAAGCCAGACAATCCTAGATTTTACCATTCTGGAAACAGGAGAAAAATTTTCTAAGAACTTGAGGCTTAGAGACATCTTTGATGGGAATGAAAATATTATGGAATATGTGTGTATTGTCTCTGTGAGGTTTTGTGTTCTGTGGTGTTCTGCAAAACTTTGTCTGTGCAGAGCCTTAGCTGTCCACTGAGACACTGGGTGTGAGGAAAGATGAACTGAGGTAATGTGTAAATAGTGAGGTGGGTGAGGATTTGAAGGTTCGTCAGCCCTTCCTTGTTGAGGTACACCAGAGCAGAGCCTGAATGTCTGTCACTAGTAACTCCCTGAGGTCCAGGAACAGAGTGAAATATTCATTGCTGCGTGTGATTGATGCGTTTCATTCGAACACTGGGTAAAATCTGCTTGTGGCTAGAAGGCTACTGCCTACAGAGACAAGATTTATCTTCCCACCACCTCCTAGCCATGGGCATTGTCCATTTCCTGGAGAATCTTCATTAACGTGTTCTTCAAGGCAGGGCCTTAGATGTTGCCAATGTTGCTGGGGTTTCTGCCTTTTGCTGTTGTTCTGTATGTTTGTTACAACACTTTGGGGGTGTACACCCGGAGGGGCAGAGGTGATCTGTGAACTGACTGGATAAAAGTCACTGTGTGATTGTTTGGAAGACTGAGGGTGTCTCTCTTCAGGCTTCTGTCTTACAGGATGGCTGCAAGTTGGTTTGACACGTGGCTGTATAGTCCATGTATGTTAGTGCTGCTATAACTTTTATTTTTATTGCATTCAGCAGGGTATTGGATTCTTGGGTTCTTCGATGGGTGGGGTTTTCAGGTTTTGTTTTGTTGGTTAGGTTTTTGTGGGTTTTTTTTGATGTTGGGCTTTTTTTTTTCCCTTTTTTTTCTTTTTTTTTTTGGTGAGGCTGTCAAGGTATTTTGTCCTGAATCTGTGAATATTGTGATCTTGAACGTGGGTACCTAGCCAAAAAACTGAAGTTAATTTTTTTCTAAGTGTTTGGCTCCTGGCAACTGGTTGAAATGGGCAGTTTTCCAGGTGTTCTAGGCACTTGGATTCTCTATCTGCTCTTTTTGGTCTGCACAGACCTGCATTTATCCTACCTAAAAATATAAACAGGTTTGGGTGGTTTGACAGCAGAAACTGCAGACCCTGGGATACTGGGCATATCAGAATAATTATAAGGGCAAATATTTGGGCCACAAAAATGGGCAGAGAATAAAGGAATCATCAGCCAAAATGGGGTGATACGGTCTCTTTTTGTAGAGGTGGCCACAGATAAAAGTTGATAGATTGGTGGTAGTTCTTAGTGGTGCTGAGCCAGAATGAGGGCAGTTGTGCTCCAGGGTTTGTGCATCAGATATGTTAGAGCGAAAACTTTAGAGATTTATAGTGATCTCAGAAATCAAACCAACGTGGTGAGGGGTGCCCAGGCCAACAAAGGGCAATGAAGGAGGTTTTAGCTGAATGTTGGGGTCACCCCCTCCCCTTGATAGAGTAGCCCAATCTAGAGAGGATTTTTTGGATGTTCCAAAAGGCTTTGTGGGGGAAGAAAGGGAGAAAAACCACAGGGAAAGAAACACTTGTAGAGAAATTGTTTTGGCATTGGGTAGTAGGTACAACATAGCTGCACACCTGGAGGACTATAGCCTATGGTTTGGCTCATTAAATCTCTCACCTTAGTGACTTAGGTGGTGTATGAATGAGAGCCTAAGTTTATTGTCTTTGCTGGACATTGGGACTTGTGACATTGGGATAAAACTCATTGCAGGTGCAGCATCCTCACCCCCACTGCTAAGTTTGTTCAATTTCATGACCGTTTGTTGTCAGTTCTCTGTCACAAGGGTAGAGGAGGAAAACACTGTAACTGGAAAAGAGATCATGTTCCACCTTCTCTGCAGCTGCACCTGATCACCTTGAGCCTGTGTGTTGCATTGGATGAGAAACTGAGGCTCACCTTAAACGCTCGTAACTCATGGGTGTGACTTGCAGAATTCCCTCAGCCGAGCGGAGATGGGTGGAAGCAGCGCAGGGGTGCCCATAGAGGTTGGGCAGGGGGAGGATGCTGCAGCAAGGATGAATCTCAGAGGGAGCAGAGGGGCAGGTCGCCAAGAAAGAGGTCGTCAAACCCACTGCAGCAGCACACAAACGGCACCAGACGTGGCTGGAAGCCCATTTTTTTCGGAGCTCTGCGCTGATTTAACCCTCTCAGGCGGATGTACTTTAGCGCTGCAGCAGCAGGTCCACAAGTGAATGCAGCTGTCATCTCCCCTCGCCGCCTCCCCGCGCCCCCAAAGCTTCAGCAGCGAAGCCAGGGCGGAGACGAGGAGCGGCGGGGACGGCACAGGAGCCGCGCCCCTCCAGGCTCGGCGGCCAGAGCCCGCGGCCACCGGCGCCGCGGGTCCCGGAGCTCCGCGGGGCCGCAACACGTGGGCGCGGGCGGCGCGGCGGGG
>VZRQ01004188.1:79851-90982 GCA_013397975.1 Machaerirhynchus nigripectus | reverse complement strand
CGGCGGGGCGGCGGTGCTGGGCCCGCTGCTGCTGCTGGGGCTGTGCGCCGGGCGGGCGGCGGGCGGGCCGCTCCGCTACTCGGTGCGGGAGGAGCTGCCGCACGGCGCCTTCGTGGGCAGCGTGGCGAGCGACCTGGGCGTGGATCCGCGGCGGCTGGCCGCGAGGGGAGCGCGGATCACCTCGGGCAGCGGCCGGCAGTACCTGGAGTTGGACCTGGGCCGCGGGGCGCTGCTGGTGCGGGAGCGCATGGACCGCGAGGCGCTCTGCGAGCTGAGCCCCTCCTGCTTCCTCAGCCTGGAGCTGGTCATCGAGCAGCCCATTGAGGTACACAACGTGGAGGTGGAGGTGCTGGACATCAATGACAACGCGCCGAGGTTCCCCCGCCAGGATTACCGGCTGGAGATCAGTGAGTCTGCCGTGCCCGGGGCCCGGTTCCACATTGAGAGTGCCCAGGACCCTGATGTGGGCACCAACTCTGTGCAGAACTATCTGCTCAGCCCCAGTCGCCACTTTGCCCTGGACCTTAAAGGCTTCCAGAGTGGCAGCAAACTCCTGGAGCTCGTGCTGCAGCAGCCACTGGACCGGGAGCAGAGTGCCCTGCAGCAGCTGGTGCTGACTGCTGTGGATGGTGGGGATCCCCCCAAGTCTGGTACGGCCCAGATCTCTGTGCGAGTTGTGGATACCAATGACAACCCGCCTGCCTTTGACCGCTCCACCTACACCGTGAGCCTTCTGGAGAACTCCCTGCCTGGCACGCTAGTGGTCAAACTCAATGCCTCAGACCCTGATGAGGGCTCTAATGGGGATGTGATCTATTCCTTCAGCAGCTACACCCCCCAGAAGGTGAGACAGCTCTTTAGTGTGGACCCACATTCAGGGGAGGTGCGGGTTAATGGCACTTTGGACTATGAGGAGGCATCCTCCTATGAGATCTATGTACAAGCCACTGATCAGGGCCCTGTCTCTATGGCTGGGCACTGCAAGGTGCTGGTGAACATTGTGGATGCCAATGATAATGTTCCTGAAGTGGAGCTGACCTCCCTGTACAGCCCAGTGCCAGAGGATGCAAGGTCAGGAACTGTGGTGGCCCTGATGAGTGTCACTGACCAGGACTCAGGGCTGAACAAGCAGGTGAGCCTGCGCATTCCCCCCGGCCTCCCCTTCACTCTCAACTCCTTCAAGAACTCCTACACCTTGGTCACCCAGGGCAAACTGGACCACGAGAAAGCAGCAGCCTACAACATCACAGTTACTGCTACTGATTCTGGGAGCCCCCCTCTGTCCTCCCAGAAGGTGATCCATGTGGAGATCTCTGACATCAATGACAATCCTCCACGCTTCGAGGAACCTGTGTACTCAGTTTACATCCCTGAGAACAACCCCCTTGGAGCCTTCCTGTGCACTATTAAAGCCACTGACCCAGATGTTGCCAAAAATGCCTATGTGTCCTATTCTCTACTAGATGGAGAGATTGAAGGGCTACCGGTTGCTTCCTATGTCTCCATTAAATCCGATAGTGGCAACATGTATGCTGTCAGGTCCTTTGACTATGAGACACTAAGGGAGTTCCAGGTGATTGTCCAGGCTCAGGATGCTGGGATCCCACCACTGAGCAGCACTGTCACTGTCTACATCTACGTGGTAGATGAGAATGACCATGCTCCGCAGATTCTGTATCCTACCTCAACCAACACTTCAGCAGCCCTGGAGATGATCCCGCGCTCGGCATATGCTGGATATTTGGTAACCAAAATTATAGCCATTGATGGGGACTCAGGACAAAATGCCTGGTTGTTCTTCTACCTGGTGCAAACCTCAGATCCGGGTTTGTTCAGGATAGAGCTCCATACTGGGGAGATTAGGACTACTCGCAAACTGGGGGAGGACAGCACACCTACTTTCAACCTGACGGTGGAGGTGAGAGACAATGGAGAGCCGTCGATGTCCTCGTCAGTAGCCATCACTATTGCTGTGGTGGACAGAGTTTCCAAAACCATCCCTGATAGAAGAAGACACTTTAAAAGTCCAAGCAATTACTCAGAGGTCACTCTTTATCTCATTATCGCTTTGAGCGCCATCTCCTTCGTTTTCCTTTTCACAATCATTGGGCTTTCTATTATCAAGTGCTACAGATACAGTCTGTATGGGAGCTCCTGCTGTGCAGGGTGCTGTACGGTCAGAGAACGGAGCCCTGCTGATCTGTACAAGCAGGCCAACAACAACATTGATGCCAGATTGCCCCAAGGTTTAAAAGTACAGCCCCATTTCATTGAAGTGAGGGGCAATGGGTCTCTCACTAAGACCTACTGCTATAAGGCCTGCCTGACTGCAGGATCAGGAAGTGACACTTTCATGTTTTACAATACCTGTGGCCCAACAGGAACTACTGGTCCCTCTGCAGTGGTGACTGAGAGGCATCTGACAGGACAAAGTGGGCAGAGTGCACAAAACCTGATCATACTTAGAAGTGACTCCATTACTCCTAATGAGGTGAGGCTACCTTGGTAAATGATCTGCACAGAGCTCTGAGCAAATCTTTACTCAAGCAGAGGTTCCAGCTGGAAAACTCAGATGAAGCACATTCCCTTAGGGGCTTGCTGACACTCAGCTATGAAACTTGGTTATAATGAACCTAATCTATGCCATGCATTTTGTTTCTAGGTAAATACTGAGACTTTCAGGGCCCAGTTGGTAAGTTCAGTACATGCGTCTGTTGTTCGAGATCCACCTCATTTTTGCAGCATATGCTGTGTTGAGTATTGTGTCCTTCCCTTTTCTCTTACAGGTCTAAAATTGCCTGCTGCTACAGAGTGCTAGGGAATGACACACAGAGTCTTACAGTTTTGGTGGTAAAACTCATATTGCAAGAGAAAAAATAATCAGTGATTAGCCTTGAAACCAAAAGGTTACTTTATGGCAGTTGTGGATGTTTGCTGCCTTGCTGTCTTCATACCTAAGTAAATCCGTTGAATTTAGCAAAGCATATTATTGCAATGGTCTTACAAATGTGAGCATGTTTTAAGTTGTCTGAAAACTGCAATCCCTCCTTTGATGATGTTTGTTCTACCCGGTGCTGCATTCTTTGCTTTCTGCCCTGTGACAACCCAGTGACATCTTTGCAGAGAATTACAGCAAGTCACCATCATTAAGTTATGGAGTGACAACTTCCAACCTGCTGGGTTGCCATTGAAAGTTGTTTAATTCCTATGGTTCGACCAGCCGTGTATTAACCTTCGCAATGTTTTCCCACAGAGAAGAATTAATGGTTGCTTTATGCTGGGTGCAGGAAGCCTGCAGTTGGTGTGTGGTTTGCATGGCCTGTGCAGTTTGCTTTTTACACGTGTTGGGACTGACCTGAGAAGCACTCACAGGAGAGACTAATTCTGGTGCACGGAAGGAAAGTATTGCAATTACTGCGTGTTGTTTGTATCCCATAATTGTGGCAGGCCTAAGATCAGTTTGTGCATCAATGTGTGCTATGCCCCAGACGTGGGATAGTCAGGGAAATGACTGGTGTGATAGAAAGGAGCCTGATTTGTGTATTCTTGCCACAGGAATAGGACTTATTTATTTATCTATTTAAACTTTCTCACATATGAAGATGTTAGCATCTTTTGCAGCTGTTTTTTGTTGAGCAGAGATGCCAGTATCTTAAGGGCCAGCAAGTCTTCCATAAAAACGCCTTTAGAGAGGAATGATCACCCATTCAGCATTAATCCATTTAAAATTAATGCACTGGTTTTCTGTAAATCACAGTGGCAGGGTACAGGGGAAGCACTTTTTCTCTATGCAGTTTTTGTATCTCAGAATTTTTCAGAGTGTAATACAGTGCCTGGAATGGGTTTGACGTAGGAGGGAATATGAGACGTGCTCCATAAGCTTGTATGCTGAAGAATCAAAGAGTGAAATACTCTTTATCTGATTTTTGGGGTGGGGGTTGTGCAAGAAGAAAAGCAATAACTGAAAACGGCTTCAGTTTGGATGCAAGACCAGGAGGAAATCAGTTTAACAAACAGATCCCTATCACATTTTGAGACTCACTCCATTGAATGCAATGAATTAGCAAGTTTTGATCAGCAGTGCAGATCAGGCAGTGGCAGCAAAGCCAGCCCAAACTTGGAGTACAAAAGCAGAGAGATGCATGGAACAAACTAATGAATGCTGCCTGTGTGGAGTTGTCATCCAAAAGGGGAATCAGTTATTCGACTAGTTCTGTATGATTTAAACAGAGGTGAAGTTCTGACAGGTTTTACTCATTGCCAGTTCTTTTCTTAGGCCTCTGCTTCTTAACCTGTCCTGTGGCAGGGAGTTCTATGAAGATTTATCAATGCCATGTGCACATCAGGAAATGGCTGCATGTAATGGCATTCACTGATTACTGGTTCCTAGCTAATTGCATAGTAATAATCATGTCTTTCTCCTGTTTCAAGCTTAGCATTTGCACTGAAGATGCCATCAATTGCTTAGCAACACCGAATTCTACTTTTTAAGGATAACGATCTTTGTATTATTAGATTTTCAGGGAACTGTGTTTCTCTTTTTAGTTAAAGTGAACTTTGAATCAGCCTTTAAGAGCCTGAGCCTTCACTTGTGGTTGTCCTTGCACCAATTTACAAAGTCAGTCTCTGATCTGTGTTTTACTTTTGGGTAATGTGGACAAGTCCTTTCTTTTCTTTCTTCCACACAGTTTTTGGAAATAGATTTTCTACTGGTTGTTCATTGATGAGGATGGGACCAGGTGAATGGGTTTGCTATACCCAGATAATTATACCCAGGGTTTCACAGTGGCTAATATTTTGAAAACGTTGTTTATACAGTGAGAGGAAAAATATTTCCAAGTTATTTGGGATTAATCTCTGTAACATTTGGGGCAATGAGGTCTTAGCTCCTTTCATATTTGCTGGTGAGGTCAAAGATGCTGATAATTACACTAAGTCGTGACTGACTTTATTGGGTCATTAGAAGGATGCAGTAGAAGTGAAAACCAGTGCGATAAGGTTACGCCGGGACTTTTTTGTGCCTGGGGAAGCTCCAACTCCTGCGTGACTGTTCCTTCTTCACTGCCAGTGTTGTGATGGTGGAATGGAAGTTTGTGATAGCCACTGCTTCTGTGTTCACCCTGCTTACCTGCACAGCCCTTTAAAGGTTTATAAGGATGGCTCAGACCAAGGGTGTTTTGTAGAAGAAGAAATGTCCAAATGCAGCCGCACAGAAAATCCTGGGCACGGTTATTGCTGTCAGGAGGCTGCTGATAAGGGTAGCAATGCGGGGTTAATGGATATTGCTCTCTCATCAGATAACGACTGCAGGGGGACCAGGCAGGCAGTGGAGGCAAAATAGAGGGGGAAACAAAAATAGTGTGGCTTCATTTCTGTCTCTGTGCAAGGTTATGGGCAGCCTGGGTTCCTGTCTTTCGAAACACGGGTGCGCACACTGTGAAGAGATTTTGTGTGAAGTTGTGATTTTGCTGCTGGGCACCGCTGCAGTGATGATCTGTCATTTTCAGGAAGGGTTTCAGTGCTTTAGTCTGGAGTCTATTTCCTCATATTCCTGTGAAGATGCTGAATGATGTCTGGGTAGTGTCTGCTCCCTGGTTTTTCTTTTCATCTTTCCTGTCTTGTTCTAACATCCTGTGCAGTTAAGCTCATTTCTTATGTCAGGCATCTCTTGAGAGCCTTTTCCCTTCAATGCAGGAAATAACAATCAAACCAAAATGTTTTAACAGGAGGTTTAAAGAAGGCAGCCTGGCACATTCCTAATGACGAGTGGGCAGTCTGCATACTTGATAGAACTAGATATAAACTCTTCAAATTATACATTTCCTTGTACCCTTTCTTTTGTGTGGTGGCACATGTGGCTGACAAAACATGGTGTTTCATGTGATGTTCAGAAATAGAGCATGTTGCTCTATGGAGACTTCTAAGGAAAGTGAAAATTCTGCACATTGGTGGTAGTAAGGCCCAGGAGATCCATTGGAGTTTCACAGCTGTTTGCTCTGCTTCTGGCCCTTTCTTTGTATTTTTCACTTCAAAACCAGCTTGCTGAATGCATGGAAAAAAGAAAGCAACACTTAAGTTGAACACATTTTGATACTGCTTTAAATGTAAGCATGTTTTAAAGTTAAACCCCTAAGTGTCTGGTAACCCCACTGCATTGTTTATAGCAGTCTGTCCAGGAGATTTCTCTCAGAGGATTTAAAGGTATTAATGGTGGAATATCTTACAATCTCAGTGCAAGAACTTAAGCCTTTAAGAAACTGTCCAGCCCTACTGACATTGAAAAGGTTAACTGTAACTGCTTGGGTTTTTATTCAGTGGCAGTGTCTGAAGCTGCTCGGCTGAACAGGGACAGTGCTCTGTTCTTCAGGGCAGCCAGGCGCTTGGCTTGAGGCTTCTGCTGTGCCAGCAGAAATTTACATCCAAGATTAAGCAGAGGTGTTTTCCTTCCCTTGGAACTCACTGGATGTACTTTACAGAAGCGCTTGTCTGTTCCCCTCACCTCAGTTCTCTCAGAGTTAGGAATGCAAATGAATATTCCCAGAATTTGGGCTTTTGAATTACGCCCTTTTCCAGTTTCCTTTTTGATTTCTTGAATGATAAACACATATTTAAATAGTTTGTTCTCCACATCAAGTTAATTCTAAACATTTACAGAAGCAAAGCAGGAGTAGAAGCCTCTGTTTCCTCCCACCTGTCAGCGTTGTCTCCCTGGAAAATAAGCAGAGCCTTATGCGGTCAGAGGTTCTAAAAGGCTTTTATTATTGCTTCGAAGCAGATACATATGATAAATATACCTTATGTCATTCTGTTGTGCATTTGTGTGGAAATCACAATGAAGCAGGATGTTTTACATCTGGTAACTGTAAATATTAGATTCACACTTCTCTACTTCAAGCAGGTTTTGACCTAGCAAGCACTGAAGTGAAAGTTAGTGTTTGCATTGTTCCATTGAATGCAGGATCAGGACAATATTTTTAAAAATTAGAAATTTCTCCTATCCCAGGGACAAATTCTTACTGTGCTGAAGTATTAGGGAAAAAAGAGAGCTGAGGAAAATGTTTGTAATGATACATTTTCAACTAAATTTATTCCCCACGAACCAGTGAAATGATTCTTCAGTTAACCCACTTGAGCACAACTGTGTGACATTTTGCATGAGCTTTCTGGCTCCTAAGATGGTTCTGTTTTACATTACACATTCATGTTATCAGACTTCCCAGTAGGGTTGGTTGTTTATGACTGGTGACATCAATGCTTGTGGTTTTGTGGTTGGCAGAATGAACCCTGGTGCCTGGAAGGACCAGCAGGAGCAAACTGGTGGCATGAGGTGTTCACCTGGTGCAGTGAAAACCACTTCTGTAGGCACCTGGACAGATTTTGACTCATCTCACACTATGTGTGCTGTAACTGAATCAGACAAAGCAGCTGATAGGAGAAACAGGGAAGGGTTGATTATGTTTGTGCTGGATTATGGGATTTCTTTCACCTCCTGACAGGCCTGCTGGACTTGCTACAGGACCTCCAAAAATCTCCGAGGGAAGTGGCGAGCTGAAATTTCCTTAAACCTAGTAGAGTGTGCTGGATTGTGAGATACAGGGTCTTGTAATGAGTCAGGAGCTGGGGAGGTGAAAGGAACAATATTGTCTTCATCAGCACTGTGTGACACTGATGCCTTTTCCTGGTCTTAAAATCAAGAGGCGAACACGGTTAGAAGGGAAAAGGGCATTACCTTGGTATTTATTGTAAGGATCCTTAGGTGCACCACGACCAGGTCGAATACACCTCCCTGCACCCCCGCAATGGCCACCCCAATCCCCCTCCTCTATACCTGGTCTTACATTCTAGGTGTTACTAATTAGCATATGTATCAAAAATTCCCCAATGAGAGGCTCGAATGAGCCCCCCTCCCCAAGGAACCTTCCCCTGGATGGTTCTATCTTAGTTTACAAAATGTGTTCTGGAGAGGACCTTGGGGTCTGGGCTCACTGGCACCTTAACTACAAAGCCTCTAAAATGTTTCGTCTCTTAGCTTACAAACAAGTCCAAGAATGTCGGCAAAAAGCACCAAGAATACAGAAGTTGCAAAAAGGTATAACAGGGGTATAAAAGAAAAGACAAAAATCACCATGGCATCAACACAGTGAGAGGTGGGGATGGACAACTGGGAAGCATCTGGGCCAGTTCAGAGCCTCTGTTCCTCTTTGTGCTTCCTCTCTGCACTGGCGCTTCCTGCTCAGCTGTGCCCCATCCTGGTGGTGATGGTTTGGGACGCAGCTGCACACCTCACAGCCCAGCCTGGCATGGGGCTTTGCAGAGGAGCCCATTGAGAGCTGCCCTGCACTCCCCTGTCCCCTGGGACTGCCTGAGGACTCAGCTCTCCTCTGAGATGGGCCACGTGGCGTCCTGGCACGGTGACTGTGCGCCGTGGGACACGCTTGGCCGTGTGGCAGCTTCCAGGGAGCAGTCTGGTGAGGGTGGACTGTTCAGAGCCAGAGATATAAACCAACACAAGTGTGGGGACTGTGAATTCCTGGTGGATTTTTAAGAAGCACCACTACTGAATCTGAGCTGGGAAAGATATTACTGACTAGGTTTGCTGCTTCTACTCTGCTCCACTTCTATCACTGGTCATGCTTTATTGCTTTTCTAGTCCAGTCTCACTTAGAGGTGTATTGAAACAACTTTTCTCTTATGGCCAGAGAAACTGAAGGAATTACAGTCTGTAGCAGAACAAAAGGAGAAGCCAATTATGCTGACAAAAGAGAAATTTCACTGATTTTGTCAGCTGCAAGACACTGACCTGTGGTAGCACAAGTGTGGGGCAAATGTGCCTCTTGCTGAGCTCTGAAGGTACCCAGTCAAGGAGCAAGCACATGGTAAACCTGGGTGAAAATAGGTCTGCACAAAGGCAGACTGGTGCCCAACTGCCTTGTGCTCTTGTTCTTCCTGTAATGACTTCAAAAAGAAGTCTCAGATATTGGTTTTTTCACAGTTAAATAAAAGCCCGGCCCCTGACAGTCAACTGTGGCAATGGATCTTTCCACCTCCAGGGTACATTTTTCTCATCCTGTTCCCTCCTTCCTTCTTCTGCTCCTCTGGGAACAGCACTACAGCCCTACCTAAAGAGTCACAACAAAGACACAACAGCCACAAGATGCCAGAGCTTCTGGACAGTAACCCTTAAAAATACCAGTCTCCTAATTTCTCTTATATTGACGTGGGGAGTCTTGGTCCACGGATATGAAGTGAATAAATGATGAATTTCTAATTAATTAGTTTCTCCTGACATCATCACCCACTTAAGATCTGATGTCCCATTGCAAACAGAACATAAATTTCTGTCTTCTAGCCAGGAGTTGGAAAGCTCTCATCGGAAAACCAAAAATCTGTGTACTGAGAGTGAGTGGTCATTTTCCTCTTTTCTCACTCCTACCCAATTCGTGTCAGACTTTGTCAGTACTTTGATGTAAACCCACTTTATCTGTGTTTTGCCTGGGACTGTGGTAAGATTCCTCCTCCTCACGTTGCCTACAAGCCTGTACAAGTTAGGAACCTGCACCTCTCAAATTGCAAAACAGAACAAAGGGGCTTTCCTCCAGTCTAGCACTTCCCCTGCAATAAAAAAAAACCCCAGCAGAAGAAAAGCCAAATCCTCTGGTATCAGCACCCTTCGTACTCAAGAAAGGAAGCTCAGGAGAGGATCTGATCAGTCTGTGTTGTTCTCTATCCTCTTCCATTCACTGTTACTATGTGGTTGACTTTAGAGCTGCTTTGACATCCCTGGGACTGGGGCCAAAATAGAGTTAATCAGAAAAGACTAGAACCATGCATAATGGGCTTCTTGTCAAACCACTTTCTGCTAAACTCAGCAGAACCTGAGCATGACAGAGAACAGGGGGCTAAATGGGAAGGAAATTGCTAGCACAGATGTTTAATGTGTGGTTGCAAACAGCAGCCTCCTCCCTTTTGTGTAACTCAGACCATAAAGAATACTCGTGTGTGCAGCATCCGAGAGCATCTCAGCCTTGAGTAGTGCTGGACCTGGGAAGTGTGGTGATAAAGCAATACTGTAAGTTGTAATTGCTCCATTTTTGTTTGAATCAAACCTATTGATCCAGGGAAAAGCATACGCCAAACCTCAAGAGGAACGACAGAGTTGGCTTTAAATAATTCAGAACATTCAACACTTTCTTTTTCTCTTTCAAGTAATGGGGTCAAATTCATTTCTGATCTGCCTCCAATAATTTGAAGAGAATTAAACCATTACTGTCATTTATTATTTGTGTGTTTGGCACTGTGCAAGACACGGCAGGAACGAATGTAGTCCATTATGGTTTTGGACATGAGTTCTGTCTTTGAATTCCAGTGCCTGAACTTGAGCACTCACTGCACTATCACCTACAGAATAATGTTTTTAGTATGCTGGGAAATAACCTTGGTATGCCCTCAGGGCTTAATTTTAAGGGACCTGAGCTTGCACTCATTGGCTGTAGTTGAAAATTATAGTGACAGTCCCCTGACAATGCAAAAACTATTTTCTGGAGCAATGTTTGATCAACAGAGGATTTCTTAATTATCTCCTTATTTAGCAAGTCATGCTGCAGCACATCAGCGTATGCTGAGGTTTGTTGGTCAAAGGGTACTGCTGGCTATTTTCCTCCTCTACCTCTTATGCCCTCTCATGAATATGGAGAATCTCATAGGTTTTGGTATTATGAACATGTCTGTCCTTAATAAAAGACTTGCTGCAGTCTGCAAATCTGATAGCATCCATTGCAGTCCTCTGCAGTACCCCGAGTTCCAGCAGAAACCTCACTGCCCCACATGTCCCCCTCACAGGGAGCTGCATTTTTACACCCTCAGGCAGGTACTATTCAGTGCAGGAGTTCCATTTTTCTCACCTGATCAGGTAAACAAACAACATATCTCTGGATTTATGACGTTGGTTTTTTATGCTATGCCCAAAATGTTGGTAAATGTATGAAATAACTTTCCACCAGTTTGCAGCGTTGAATGTTGTTCCACAGAGATCATCTCTAGCCAAAGGCCTCGGCGTGCAGACAAGTTTATTACAGAGACACTCCCTGTGTGCCCATCTGAAAGTTTCTTTAGATTTAGAGAAAGAGGTGGC
>VZRQ01004188.1:0-79821 GCA_013397975.1 Machaerirhynchus nigripectus | reverse complement strand
AAAAAAAAAAAAAAAAAAAGAGTATATCCATGTAGGATTTTTCTGACAAAATTAGCCAGATGCATATGCTTTTCAGCATGTTTTACTGACACTAACAGCATTGTCCTGGGCTTTTGTTTCTGCAGCCAAAACACCCCAATCCGGACTGGCGCTACTCTGCGTCCCTGAGGGCAGGAATGCAAAGGTACGTGTGGTGTTTCTCCAGAGAAGGGCATTTCTGCCTTTTTCCTCTGTGAAAAGGACAGAGTTCCTTCTGATGCCCTAGACTGATGAGATCTATGCTGAGATGGAAAGCACCTGAGTTCTGCTGCTGTCACTTCCAATTTCCACGTGCTACAGATTCAGTCTGACTTGCATCTTATGCTGTTATGGCACTGCTGTAGAGCTGAGCTGTTCCTTCTTTACTGTCTGCTTTTGTATCCAGTGACTGTCAAGGCATAATTGTTCCAATTATTGAATCATTTAATTGTCATTATATACTTTTTGTTTATTTTAAAGCTCCCTGTAATCATCGGTGCTGATGTTTCAATAGGCAGTCTGCATTTCCATCTTCTTGTTTCTCATTGCCATTAAAGTAGCTGCTCCTGCAGCAGGTTTATTAACCACATGGTGCAATCAAGAAGATTAATGCAGCTGAAAGGACTTTTTGAAGACATGAGATGGATTTTCAAAGAAGGAAAATGAGGCTTTTGTCCAAATCTCTTTAGACATCTTTGAAAATCCGCTGCCTAATATGGCAAGCAGTCTGCTATGATTTTCTACTCAGTACACTTGGAAAAAGAGAATTATACTAAAATTGTTTCTGTAGAGCCTAAATCAAACAGTATTTTTGCTCTCCCTAAGCAGAGTAGAAAACTGGTTCCATCTTCAGGTGTAGTCTGATGTGATTAGTAGGATTCCCATGCAGGGTTAGATGCAGTTACAAGGCTGCAGTCGTTCCTAGTGGCATCACAAAGTGCAGGCTGGTATGAGTTTCTCAGAACTGTTGGTGCAGTGCTGCTGTACCTTTGTCCATGATCCACAGGGCTGAAGGGTCTTTGTAAGACTGAAGTCCTAAATTCAGAGTCACACTGTGCTTTGTGTGGGTGAGGACACAGAGTGACTCCCAGCTGACTTTGAGATGCTGTGTAAAAAGGAATCTAAACCTCAAGGACCAAAACCAAAGGAAGACAGAGCAAGCTTGACTTTGTGGCCTACTGGGCAAGCTGTTTTCTTTCTTTTGTATTCCTGCTGTGACTTTCAATTTGTTTTGTAATCCATAACTGCAAAATCAATGAACAGTCTGGGGAGCAGGATCCTGAAGAAGGGATTCTGCCTACCTGAGCTCCTTATCTGCTGCTCCTGAGTCAGGCATGCTCTTGTGGATCCACATTCCTTTCTATAGAAAGTACAAGACCTTGTCTGAAGCCACCTGAACAATTAATGAAAAGTAAGAGCTTGTTTAAAACCATTCATCCCACAGGACTAATGGGGCCTTTCTGGGGAGTTGTACATGTTCCTCTGCTCTCTCATATCCACAGCCCCTGTCCTTACCTGAAATCTCAGGTTCTGAGCACGTGTGCCCTGCCCTGCTGATGGTTTTCATAAAACACTGATTTTTTGTAAAACTTGTAGCAATTTGGTACCCTTGATGTCTGCCACACTCGGGTGAAACGGCCCCTTGAGTTCAGCTGGAAGTGGGAAAGGGAGCACAAAACCAGTGAGCAGAGGCAGGGACACGATCACAGAATCCTGTTTCTCTTCAGGAACTGCATATAAATATAATGCTTCGTTTTGTATTAAAAATAGCAGATTTTTTCTTTTCCTTCCATGTAAGATGTAAATTGGTGCTTTCAGTGCCCAGTGCTCAGGATGTGACACTGTAAGATTTGCTGGATTTGTTTTTGCGTTTGAGAAAATGTATTTCTCTTCCTGAATTGCTCACAAGAAAGGTGCAGTAACCCAGGCAGGTGGGATCTGTTAAGATGGCATAATGACAGAAGCTCAGAAGTCCACCAACTTTTTCATCATTGCCTTAATGTTGCCACATCCTAATGGCAAAGATGTGTCACTTCCCTATTAGTGACTCCCAGTCAATGAGAGCAAAGTGTCCTGCAGGTGTGTTTGGTTTACGAGTTATTCCACAACTGGGTTTTAGTAAATAATCAAGGGTATTTTTTGCAAGTCAGAACAGCTGCTTGTCGTGCTGCTAACATCATGTACTACTGTAGGAGTAGCTGCACAGTGATAAATAGTTATGAACTTTGAAGAGAAGCAGGAAAGGGAAGTGCTGTGAAGTCCAGGGCAGAAGGGAACTGTATAATCCAACTGTGATATTTGCTTACCCAGTGCTGTGCATATGGAGGAGGCAGGAGTCCTGCGAGGAGGACCAGCAGGGCCTGATCAGCAGTGGCCAACAGTCTCCAGTGCTACAGCAGGTAAGGCTGTGAAAATCCAGAATATTTGTGAAGAACTGATGTTAACTGCAGTAGACCTCCTAATGCTTCTACTTAATTTTTCCTCTGTTTTATATCTCTGAGTGAGGACCCTCAGATGAGCTCAGCTGGTCAGAGCATGGTGCTAAAACCCCAAGGTTGTGGGTTCAGTCCCTGTGTGAGATATGAGCCATTCACTTAGGAGCTGGACTTGATGACCCTTGTGGGTCCCTTCCAACTCAGAATATTCTGTGATCTGGATATAAAGTTCTTTGTAAATTAATCTGTGGGATCTAAATAGAGTGGAACAATACAGCATAAAATACATCTTTTTCTTTACTCAGTCTCAGATGAGCACTGGAGATAAGAGTCCTTGATCCCAGCTTTCACCCTGCTTTTGGAGGTTACTGGTTTGTGTAATGGAATAATGGAATAATGGTTCCACTCTGATGTGTGTATTCAGGTGTGTGTATTCCAGAGCTGATTTGCCCTCCATTTCAAAAGAAAACTGGGGTAGGAGCTTATCAGTTTTCCCTTTGTTATTTTTACAAAGCCAGTAAATCTCTTTGAATGTCTCTTCTCATTTTACTTCTCTGTGGTGAAATCAGACCTATTTTTTTTTGCTCGCTATTTTCATTCACTAATACATGATGATGGAAATGAAAATGTTATTTATTTGTCAAAATAAATGACAAAAAGCACGGTTTAGAATGTAGCTTCATTTACCCTGTCACTGACTGATGACTTCACAGCAGTCAATAAGAATTGACTCATGGAGTTTAGAAAAAAATCACCTGGATGTTTTGCAGCGCAGACAGAAAAAATATCCTCACTTTTGATTTTGGAGCAGGAATAATATAGAGAGATAGAGGAGCAGTCAGACACTGTTTTCAGCCATGCCCAAACCAAACTGTAAACTCAGGGGATGCCCTGTGCAGGGTGGTGAGCCCTGTATGGCAGGTCTGTGAGCACTGTCAGTCAGGAATTCAAACGAGGAGTGATGCTCATGTCACAGAGGCAGCTCAGATGCTGGGAAGGGGGGTCTCCAGCAGAAAAGATGATGATAGTTGTTTCATTTATTCTTTTTGGTGCAAACCTTTCTTTCTATTTAAATGGGAATTTCTCCTGGATAAAGGGCTGAGGAACAACTTGAGGATTTGCAATCACAGTTACAACAACACCCAAAAATTGATGGTGCTCAGCAAAACCTGCACTGGTGTTGGAGAAAGGTTGTTTGCAGAAACAGATTTGGAAATTAATTTAATATATAATGGGGCCCTAGGCTGTGATCACCTGGGGCTTGTGTGCCCTTCCTTGTGCTGCAGGCTTTGCAGGGAGACACAGCCTTTGCAGAATGTGAAGGGTGTGTGACTGTTGAGCTTGCATTTGGAAATGTCACCACAAGTGCACTCCAACCTTTGCAAGGGGCTCCCTCAGGCTTCGGCTGCGCTGAGCATCCTCGGCTGAGCGCTCGGGGTGTTGCCTCATGCCGAGCTCAGTATGGATACAAACGTTCTCCCAGATGTTTGCTTGCTGCTACGGCCAATTTCCAAGCACCTGGAAGTGCAAAGGTAGGATGGTTCTGTCACCCGAGAAGGTCCATTTGGGTCCCAGAGCCCTGTTCCATTATCTGGAGTCCTGCTTGCTGTTCTTTTTTGGGTCTCATCATTTTAGACCTGCTTTGGGAACACGAACATCTCTTTGTCTGAGCAGCAGTAACCCTTGGCTCTTACTGCTGCTTCCCTCCATGACTTGTGAGGCCCTTGTGCAATGAATGCATCCCTGCACAAAGAAGATTATTTTGTTTTGCCTTTGTGCACTCCCAAGGGATTAGTGACCCTGATATTACGTTAATTAGACCTTTTTTTTTCCTATGGTGGGTTTCAGATAATAGTCTTCTCCTCTCTCTGTAACCAAAAGCTATAGATAATCCCTGATCCTTAATAGCAAACAGGTGTTTCATGGAGAAATCCCAGGATTAATGGCTGTGTTAGCTTTGGGAGCCTCAGCACATCACGTATTTAGCAAATTACTACCACTGGTTTAGAATCCTGCCTAGAATCCTTCCCACAGAGCTCTCTTTCAGTGCTTCTTTCTTTTTCTGGTTTAGGTTCAAGACCTGTGGTAACAAGTCAAGTGTTAAATCCACAAATCCTTCATTCCTAATACACAGCTGGACTCGAACATCATCTCATGGTTTTCAGCAAATGTGTGGTGCCCAAGCAAAACCTGGTCCTTATTTGACTGACATCACTCCTGTTGACTTTATTGCCTATTTCATCCATGCAAGGGACATGGATGTGGCACTTTTCAGTTGTGTCTGCACCTCCTTAGGCACGAGTCCCACAGGATTGTAGGTTTGGAGTCAGGAAACTTCCGGATGAGGTGGGACAAGAAGGTTCAAACTCCCCCTGGCTTTGAGTTTAGCTCTCCGGGGCATCTCGTTCATCCCCCACAGGCCATATAGTGAGTTCAGGGAATGAAGGCAGATTTCTGGTTTCTGCTGTATGTCCTTTGACAGTTTTGACAATTCTATCAGACTTTATGTGACCACTAATCCGAGTGAACTCTGGTTTTTTGATCACTAACTCCGAATAAATGGAGCTTGATTGGCAAAAATGGTGACAGCTCTTAACAGAAACTAAGATGAACAGAAATTTTGCTCTAGACATAAAACACTGAAGATTTCTGAATAAATCAGACTTATGAATAATGCAGAGCTTAGAGTTAGTGGGCATTAGACAAATCTGTGTGTATTTCTCTGTGCTGCTGGGTCCAATCTACAAAATAGAACTGTGAAATGCAAATGCTTCACAAACACAGTCTAAAGGTGATTTCATAGCACATGGAAGACTCAGGAGAACAATAAGGATTTGTGATGAAAAACAGTCACGAGAAATTCCAAATCCTGTATTCAGTGTAGACTTTATCTGTGTGCAGTAAATAAAGCACTGGGCCACACACCATACATAGAGAGGGGAAAATAAAACACATCCATTCAGACAGTTCTGTAAAAGGTGAAAGGATCTCATGATAAAATCTGCATCTGAAATCTCTAAGTGTGTAGGTGAAGCCCTGGGTGAAATACTGGCATCTCTGAAGTCCATGTCAAATAGCCCACGGACTTTTGGGAAATGAGGATTTCAGTGTCTACCCTTACAAATATGCTCAGGGGACTGAATTATGATTGCTTAGGCAAATGCCATCCTAAAATACACTAATTTTGTATTTATATCTACTATTTCTTTCCATTTTCTCAGGGAATTAGCTGGGGAGGAGAGGTGGTAACCCTGTTTTTTAAAACTCCAACAGGTCAATGTCCTTCCCGTGCTGGGACCCCAGAGCTGGATGCAGTGCAATTATTTTAGCAGAGCCTGCCTGCACTACCTGGGCTCTCCCAAGGGTGGGAGGACAGCAGACAGACCATCGTGGGAGCACTGCAGGGAGAAATTGTTCTCTGTGAGGGTGGGCAGGCCCTGGCACAGTGTGCCCAGAGAAGCTGTGGCTGCCCCTGGATCCCTGGAAGTGCCCAAGGCCAGGCTGGACAGGGCTTGGAACAACCTGGGATAGTGGAAGGTGTCCCATGGCAGGGGGATGGAACAAGATAGTAGATAAGGTCCCTTTGTACAAAGGTATACAAAGCTCTCTGCATCCCATCACCCTAAATCTGAATCTTTCAGCATTTGTCTTCTGAAATTAGTGTGTCTCACAGCTTTCCCAGTTTTATTCAGCTTTTCCTGCTGTTCCTTACTTCCTGCCTGTGACCCTCTACCACGTGCTGTGCAAGCTGGGGATATCCCTTGCCCAGGTACCCCCAGACTGCCCTGGCTTTATGCTGGGAACTACAATTTCTCTGGAATAGATTTGAGTTGTTCTCAGAGGATGGGTCCTGCTGCAATCACCTGGAATGCAGGCGAGCTCCACTGATGGGGCATGAGATGCAGAGTAAGTGATGGATTCTGAAAATTAAATGTGAAGCAACTGTCAATATGTCAAATAAGCAAAATTGCCTGCAAGGTAAAGTCAGTCTGCCTAGTGAGTTTTGTGCTGCTGCTTGGGGTTGGGTGTTGTGGGCAGAAAGGCTGTGGGAAAACTGTGAAGAGAGGAGAAGGGTTCTTGTGTGGATTTTAAGAAAAATTTCCAAGAATGCCTCGATAGGGAAAGAAATCATCATAGTTATCCATGGTTAGTTGTGGCATTCCCAATTCTCTGTTTCACAGACTGCTTTGGATGTCAAGCAAGTAAATCCAACCTGAGTAAGAACATTGTATCTGAGATACTGTCCCAATGAAAATGTGATAAGGGCACAGATGAGATACAGGATGATAGCGGAAGGAGGAGAGATCTGAGGCCGTGAGAGGGGACACCAGTAAAAATCGGGTATAGAAAAGTGAGCACAGAGGAGCTGATAGAGAGAAACAATTGGAAGCGATGCCAGAAGGGCTGCAGGGGGCAGAGAGTGTTGGGAATGGCACAGTGTCGATTTTTAAGTGACTACAGAGCATAGGTCACTGGAAAGAAGATTGGCACGCTGGGGTTGGGTAACAGACAGTGATGAGTGGGACAGAAAGCTGCACTGCAGTTGTTCTGTTCGTGGAATAACCATTTGACATTGTCTGCACCTTCGAGTCCATGTGACATCAGCACAGAAGGAATCAGAAGTATTTTGGGGGGGGTGTTGACTCTCACTGTTAGCACAGACACTGTTCTTGAGCTCAGGCAGGCATTGCAGGAGAAGCTTACAGGGTCCCACAGCACTGTCACAAAGCTTTTGGCCACTGAATTCGTTTTCTAAAAATCCAGTTGAAAAAGAAAGAGCCTAAGAAAATAACACAAAGGGTGATGAGACCTAAGTTGTAACGTATTTCATCTTATATAGCTTTACACTGTGGCTGTAAGTGGAGGACAATTTCTTCCTAAATGTCAGTGAGTTTCTATTCTCCTTCTTCAAATGACCTTGCTCATCTCCAGAAAAAGGGTGTGATTAAGACTCATCAAGCAGCCACTGCAAAGAATGTGCAGGGGCTGGAAGTGCTGTTTCTTTGAGACTGTTAAAGGTTAATTTCCAAATAACAGCAGAGGACACTGCTCTGGCTTAGCCTTAGCAGTTCCCTGATTAAAGCTATAAAAGATAATAACTAATTAGCAACCCAGAATACAAAACTGGGTTCTTGGTTTGTTGCAGAATGCTGCAGCTGTTTAAAATGGAAGGAGCTTGAAAATGCAGCTGTGAATATCTATAGCCTCTTTCTATTTTTTAAATTAATAACCAGTTTTCTATGGAATTTCATCATTCCAACCTTCAGAACCAGAAATATATAGAAAACAAAATATCAGCCCTTAAATTTGTAACTTTAGTGGTCTAATAAACGCTGTGATAATATATGTAATATTTTAAAGAACAGAACAGGGGAAATACAGAACAGCCTAGTTATTTATGTTTCTCATGAAAATTAGTCTTCAAATCAGTGATTTAATAAATGCCCAAAATGAAGGTCCTAAGCAGCTCCTAAGACTACACAGGGAAGTACCACAGAGATTTTGTTCACAGCCTCTTATATCATGGAAAAATCATCCCCATAAAGCACACTAAAGCAATGATTTGAAGCTGCAGGATCTATCAGCTCAGTGGAGTCTGGGGAAGGAAATCATTCCAGCTGCTTGTGGAGATGCAGAGCAACGACACAAACTGGAATAGAAACAATCTGCAAGGGCTCTGGAAGGCTGAACCCCTTCCTTTTATTTTATGTTTAGATTTTGGTCATTGAATTCTCAAGTCAACTCCAGCCACTTGCTGAGACCTTCAGCCTGATGTACAGTCCTCAGTTCTGTCCCTGCTCCCAGAACACTTTATTTCCAGGACATTCCCTGCATACTTCCTGCTTTTTGGCTTTCCACTTCTGTTTGCTTCATTTTCACTCCTTTCTTGTTACCTGCCTGGTTTGCCAAGTATGTACCTCTCTCTTTCTAATTGTTATTGTTTATTCCTTTCATCTAATGACTTTGGTCTCTTCCTGCTCATCTGTCCACTGTCTCCCCTCTGTATTGTTATTTCAGGAATGCTGAAATGTGGGTCACCAGCTTGGCCCCACGTCACCTTTTCAATATTTCATACTGAACTAAGAATTTTCAGGGATAAATGCTTCTCATTTTGACAGCCTGATGGAAGCTGGAGAGGACTGAGAATTTCAAATGCTACTTGGACTGAAGAAAAGCATTTTGAAATCAAGAGGATTTTTTTCAAAATAACCTCTCAAAAAGATGTATTTTTATGACAGATGCAGCTTGACATACTGATCATTATTTTTTAAAAGCTGATGACTGTTATGACCAGGAACTCATCTGCTTCACCCCATCCGAACTGTGGCTGAACCAGCACTTTGGCCTTTCAATATTTGGAGTTGGGACTGGGTAAATTAATAAGTTAGTTCAGATTTCTGTTCAGCTGAGTGAGCAAAGAAAGGAGGGGATGACAGATGGTATTATACAGAAACTGCAGTCATGACTTGGCTAAAGTTAAATTTACTTTCTGTTAATTTATTTTCCTCTTAGCTGCAAAACCCTCATGACTGACCTGAAATAGTGTTTGTGATCTTTATCAAGGGGTCCATTATTTTTCAGCAGGGTGTACCAAGTAAATGAGATGACACGGATGAGAGATTTAATGGCATGTAATCCCTTAGTCCTTGAAGGCTCAGTGTAAAGAAAAAAAGATTGGACTCATCAGAATTTGGAAAAGGCTAATGCTGGAAACTTCTAAATTGTGTGGTCTCTTTGACTTAAGGTATTTGAATAAGACTTTGTGTTAATTTTGACTGTCAAAGAGAATGGTCTTGGAAGAGTTTATTTCTTCATGTGCTATGGCAGATTCTTGATTTCACCTGCTGCAAATATTTGTGAGAAGAATTTACCTTTCTCATGAGGCCCAGGCAATGCAGAATGCATTCGTGCATCTCAGCATGTACTCCAGTCCCTGTGTATGTGCATCTTTCCTTTTGGATTAGGGCCACATCTGTCCCTGACTGGAGCCAGTTGTTGGATTTTCCCAGCTGGGGGTGAAGTCCAGCTTCTGGTCCCCCCACGGGGTGATTGTTTCAGTGCAGGTTTCTTAAAGGCAGGACTGACAGCTCCAGCTGAGATGTTAATAACCCAGGAGATCTGCAAAATTCCTAAAACCAGGAATGAAGTAAGAGTAAAGGGGGAAAAAGGCTGGAGGTTTTCCGTGACTGAACAACATGAAGAAAGTCTTCTGAAACTGTGGGCAAAAGCTGCTGCAGCTCCAGACTTCATCATTTAAAGAACTGATAAAGAGATTTTACATAAGCAGTTTATCTGGCTATAATTTCTATATTTAGGCACTAGGAGAAAGTTTAATAGCAATAACTCCTTGTCTACTTAATTCGTCCTTTCCTGTAATAATCTTTTTCTTCCTAAAAACGGGGGTTAAATTTGCACTTAAAAAATAAAAATATTTCTCACAACTGAGCAAAAAACTAAAAGGGGGGTGGAGGGGCAAATATAACATTTGCCAGATGATGTGATTAGTTCTTAGACATCTGGTAGGAAATTATTTTATAAAGATGATAAAGTCAGATTTTCAAATCTAAGCAACATTTTCACTGTCCACTGCTTTAGGCATGTGGTTCTTTGTGATCTTGGTAACAACACCAGTGAGTTTGCCTTGTCTGCCTACTGGTAATGTTTTGTAGCTACACAGAAGACATGGATTTTGATTCCTGTCTTTATTATTTTCTCAGCAGTTTCAATAAATAAATAGAAAAATCACTCCCTTGCTGCTGTACTACCTTGGGTTGTGTTCTTGTCAGAACTTATAAACTAAACAAGTGTTTATCTGGCCAGTACTTCAGGGAATTGATGGTAATCAAATTGTTTCCACTTGAGGTTACAGCTGCTTTATTTTTTCCCTGTTGTGCCTCGCTTTTGTGTGCATGGTTTGGGGGTTGTTTTTTATCTCTTTCTCTACTGCTGTGGGCTTCATTTCATTCTATTTAGATTTTTTTTTTAAGAAAATATACTCAAGTAAATGTTAAAACAACCTATGGTATTTATGATCCCAGATGAATTTTAACCCTGTTATCTCTTGCAATATACAATTCACTATCTGATAGAAAATAGGTGGATAAAAGAAGGGTATTTCTCAGTAATCCTAAGAAATTCTGATCTGGAATGTATTTATATTGTGAGTGATGGAAGCAGAAAAGAGGTTGAGGGAGTCCAGACCACTCTGTGAGATTGAATCTTCTCTTAATGGATGTCTGCCTCTGTGTGCAGCACTTTGCTGTACACAAGGGTCATAAATGTATTTTTCATGTGTTTATTTTTGTAGCCAGGCATTGCTTCAGCGTCTGTTGTTAATGTTGTAGTGTGGCGGTGCCTCTCGGGTCAGATGGTGCTGCACAAAGCCCAGACAAACAGCAAAAGACAAGCCTTGCCTTAAGGAACTTGCCACTGACATGAGCAGGGCAGACGAAGTCTGGGAACACGAGGGAAAGGACATGTTTGTTATCCTGGCTTAAAGGGAGGGAAAACTAAGTACAGGAAAAGGAAAATGACTCTTATCACAGAGTGCTCGATGGGGCTGTTGATCAGCATCCACCTGGCCCAGAAGGCTCTCAGTGCAGCAGGAGGGAATGAGGAGTAACAGCACTGTGGGGCTGTTCTGGGGCTCTCCTCCTCTGCTCCTTTCCAACCTGCTGAGCCATTAGGTCAGGACTTCCTGAACGCTGTGCAGTTACTGTTCCAGCCCTCCTGTTCCACTGCAGGCCCTACAGGCTCTTTGCCTGTGAAGGCTGACCTTCAGCAGCTCCCAAGCCCTGCTTTTAAAGAGGCAGGCAGAGGCTGCTTCATGTTCCTCTGGGCCGTGGGAGAGACTTTTTACAAGAGCACAGAGTGACAGGACAAGGGGGAATTGCTTCACAATGACAGAGTAGCCTCAGATTAGATATTAGGAAGTTCTTTCCTTTGAGGGCAGTGAGGCACATGTTGGCCAGGGAAATTGTGAATCCTTGTCCTTGGAAGTGTTCAAGGTCAGGTTGGATGGGGCTTGGAGCAACCTGGTCTAGTGGAAGGTGCCCCTGCTGATGGCAGGGAGGTTAGAATGAGATGGTCTTTAAGGTCCCTTCCAAGCCAAGCCATTCCATGATTCTGTAATGATGTTTCTGTCCTTTGAACCTCTCTGATCTCTTGGCTGTACCCTTGTTTTGTTGAGACTCCAGAACAGAACAGGGCTGCACAAGGCAGAGGAAGCAATAGGTGCATGTTTTTCCAGCACACATTCTGGCTATTTATGTAATACTGACCTAGAGATGCTGATTTTACTTCAAGAGCTAAACCCTGAATTCGGTTGGTCATTACTTGTGTGCACTCAGAGGGTGTAATGAGAGATGTAAAACAGCAATAGCAGCACGCAAAGGCTTCCCCTTCATTATGGGGATTTAATTCTCAGAAAATCAAGGCTCTGGCTGTGGAGGAAATGAATCTGAATGCAGCTTCTCTGCTCTTGTCTTATATAATTACAGTCAGCCATCCCTAAAAGCATCCCCTCTTAGCATGCACACGCAGCTAGCAGAATAAATGGGTTGATTAGGAAGCAAAAAAAACCCACACCAGAAACCCTTTGTGGTCTTGTGGAAATTGTTCCTGCGTGTTTATGCTGAGAAAAAGAGCGTGCTGCTTCTGGTTGCACAGGTAGACAGACAGAAGCTGTTCAGAGAACACAAGGGAGACCTGGTGCAGCCTGAATGTCCCCACCCAGCCAGCAGTGCTGGGGTGGGACACCGAGAGGTGACCAGAACAAACCAGTTAGCAGCAGCAGATCATCCCACAGCAAAGCTGTGGAGACTGGAGCTAGAACAGAACTGACTGAGAGTGCTGTGAGTATGATGAAATTCAATTGCTTGTATTTTTATTGAGTTGGTTACTAGGAACAGGATGAGTGCTTCAGAAGAATGAGGGCGTGGAGTGACAGGACAAGGGGGATTGGCTTCAAACTTAGAGTAGGTTTAGGTTGGATGTTAGGAAGTTCTTTCCTGTGAGGGTGGGCAGGTCCTGGCACAGGGTGCCCAGAGAAGCTGTGGCTGCCTCATCCCTGGAAGTGTCCAAGGCCAGGTTGGACGGGGCTTGGAGCAACCTGGGATAGTGGAAGGTGTCCCTGCCAAGGCAGGGGGTGGGACTAAGTGAGCTTTAAGGTCCCTTCCACCCCAAGCCCTTCTGTGATTTGCTGTTTGTGTCCCAGTTCTGTCTCACGTGACTTCTTTTTGGGCTGCTCTGAAAAGGAGTCTTTGAAAAAGCAAGATTTGCTTCCTGACAAGCAAATCCTGTGCCGATGGATTCACAGACTCTCTTGTGGTGTGTGAGCTATCCTGCAGCATAGAGTGAGGTGGGATTTGAGGGGCTGCAAAGGGGGCTCAAACTCCATTTTATAGGTCAGACCTCAGGTGTGTAATACTGAAGCACACAGAAATCAGGCTGCTGTCCTGGCTGGGAGTGGCACTAATTAGATACCTAATTGTGCACCTAATCTCCTTAGGCTCACTTAGACAATTAAGGGCAAGAGAGGTGCTCTGCCCTTCCCTCTCTGCATTTGTCCCTGTGGTTCGTAGAGCTGGCCAAGAGATTTTGCCTTAGGTTATCTTATCCTGTAACCACACCTCCCTGGCTTCGTGCCTGGTCCTTTGGTTAGCTTATTCTAGCTAAATTATTCAAACCTTGAAAAAAGAAACAGTTCTTTCCAAGATGCAAGCTCTGATCTTCAAGTAATTTCACCAGTTTTTTCATATGCAGATTTTTAATGCATTGAGAGGTACTTGAAAATCCAGAATCCAGACTACGCTTATAAACAATCAGGGAAGCCATGAGCCTTCTTTAGTTCCCTTGATTAAATTTTCTGATATTTTTGTCCCCATAATCACTTGAATAGGGTAGCCGAGTTTAAAGGAAGAATGTTGTAAGATGCAATAAAATTAAAGAAGTTTTGACCAAAGGCAGGGAGTGAAAAATGGCAAAATAAATATTAAAAATGTTATCATAATACTGAAAAATGCAGAATGAACAATTCCTCCTCCAACTTTCCTTCAAACCCTGCCTGTAGGCCTTACAACTTTGCTTTTAAGAACCAAAATCCAAACTGGAATTTTCTTTACCAAGGAACATTACACATTAAGCACATCTTGGGATTTGTGGTCACGGGGTACGTTCTCCTCCATTCTGCTCTCTGCTTTTCACTATCTGGTGCTGCATTTGTGATCCAGTATGCTCCCAGGAGCAAGAGACTGACATTTTAGTGGTAAATCAACCTGCACGCCCATAGTGGTGGCGAAGTGGTCATAATTAATAACTACAGCAGCTGAATTGTCCACACTGTACCATTTCAAATGGCTCCTGGTGTCCTCTCTGCCAGTACAAGCAGACAGACTCTCATGGTCACAGTGTCCTTTCCAAATGCCCCGAGCCAAATGTCTTCAGTCACATGTAGAGGATAAAATCTCTCAAAAAAACCTGTGAGTGCAGCACGCACGGCCTATCAGCGAGAGGAGTGGGCCAGCACCACCCCGCTGATTCGGTTTTCAGGTGAGTTGTTCTCTCTAGTTACCATGCATAATGTCATCTCTTCACGGTGAAAATTACCTGCTCTCGGTAGATTCTTATCTTGCAGCAAATTTATGCTAAGCAGGTAGCAGGGTCTCCCACACGTGCGGCTGGAAACCAAAGAATGAAAATAAATTAATGACATTAGTGTCAGATTATCTGCTTCATTTATTGCCAGACTTCAGTTAGGAGAAATAAAGCACCGTGAGGAACATCACCTTTTGCTTTTCATTGAACTGATTTTCTGTGGGGCAGGAAAGGTGCCAGAGTTTCTCACAGACCACACAAGCTGGTGACTGCTCTGGGTCCCTGCCTTTGCCCCTCTGCAATGTGCATTCAGTTAGACAGTACAACTATTTTCAGCAGTGACAGAAACTATTTTCTGGAGACAGAACAAAGCACGTTTCTGTCGTTCCACGCTGTAAATCAGTACACCCATCGTGGTGCACAGGCTTTCAAACTGCAGCTGAACCTATCCAGAGGACCTGTAAATGGGAAAGAGAGCTGCTTACTTCTGGGCTGACAGGCAAAGTAATTTGGTGAGTTTAATCCAGCTCCCCACTGGCAACTTGCCACATCGGAGAAAACGCTATCAAAACTGAAACTAATTGGCAGCCCCAGCAGGGAGGCCAGTGGGTCGTGCAGGCTGAATCCATGCGGGTCAGCTTCTGATCTTCTCTGAGGCATGTTGGCTAGACAGCGTGATGGAAAGCTCAGGGCATTTCTGCCAGCTTTGTAGCTGTTCTCAGTGGAAAATATATTCCCAGCCATAAATACTGATACTCCGAGTGTTTATTTCTTGATGCATTTTTATGAATCTTGAAATTACATGTCAAATAGCATTTTAAAAGCACAGTGCTCGTCAAGGCCTGGAATTAACCTCGTTGTTCTTGCCTGGTTTTTCTCCTTTTACCATTCACAGATGGCAACTATTTGTAACAGACATTGCAGAAACTGCATCTTCGTAGCTATGATGTGAGGTCAGCTCTGGCTTTGATCTTTTTTGATGATAGCTTCATTGTAATCTGCAGATTCTCATTTCCATTTCTTCATTTCCCCTGACCAATTTGATTAAATACTAGTTTAAGAGCTCTTCATCATTTTTTCATGTGGAATAAAAAATCATCAGAGGATGGAATGTACATAAAAGTAAAACGTAGGTGGTACTAATCCACCAGTCAGCCTAAGACTGCACTTTACTTGTGCATTAAAGGAGAGAAGGAGGCAGTTAAAGATTCTGAGGTCTCTCTCTGTGAAGAGCTGAAGCAACCCTGTAACTGTGCTGGGTATAAAATCGCTGCCGAATTGGCCTTCAGAGTTGCTAGGAAACCAAAATAAAAATCCCCAGTCTGTAACACACAGATATCATGAGCATGACAGATTTTTGCTGCTATTCCTCTTTTTTTTTTTTTTCCTTCCTCGGTGGAGGATGGAGAGAAGCTGCACAAACCAGTTTGAAGAAAACACTAGGAAGCTGATTTCTGTCCTGATGTCTGTAGTCCTACCTGCAAGTAATTCTAATTTTTAGGAAGAGATGTGTTTCAACTTTAGGAAGAGCTTGCATGCATTTCAGGGAGGGTTTGTGTACGAAATGAATGGCTTTGTGTAGTTCCCTATCAGCTTTTACCTGTCTAGGACTCTTCCTGGAAGTGTTCAAGGCCAGGTTGGATGGGCCTTGGAGCAGCCTGGGGTAGTGGAGGTGTCCCTGCCCATGGCAGTGGTTTGGAATGAGATGAGATTTAAGTTCCCTTCTAATCCCAGCTATTTTATGAAATCTTGGGATGTTTTGTTTTGCTTTTTCTTTTCGATCTTGCCGTATATTCCCATTTGATATTCTCTATCAAATCAACGTCGTGCCTCCCCTGACTATAGAATGAGCTGCTTCAGGGAACTGCTCTGCCTGAAGAGGCTGGTGTAGGCTCGATTTTCAACTCAATCAGCTGCTGCTGAGGACTCACACTGGCACAAAAGGGGTTAGGGATACCACAGACTAAAAGTGTGGAACTGCATGTTCAGAACACAGGTCTGCTGTGCTTGTAGGGAATCAGACTTGTGAGAACAAGGCAGAAAGAGGAAACAAGAACTGATCTTGTTGTAGAGTTATCAGAACAGATAATGAAAAGCAAAGAAAGATAAGGACTTCCATTATTTGAGTAAGAAAAACACAAACAATGAGAGAGATACTATGTCTAAGAATAATAAAGCATTTGATAAGGGATTTGAGAAGTATAGTAACCCTATGAAAAATTATTTCTTCTCAACTATGTTGGGTCTGAAGTGTATTTATGAACTAGAATGTTGAATAGAAATCTTCATGAAGAATATAGAACTCCAGCACTTGATACATCGAATTTAGAAATTACAGGTGAGATGCAGATGAGTTACAGCTGTGCTGTAACCAGTTAGACAAGTAAGAAACTAAAAATCAGGAAAAAAAAGGGAAGATTAGTTTCTGGTTAAACTTCAGTCTCCTGTGGTGTCAGTGATAGCATCCCAATGATAGTTGGTCACACAAACTTGTGAGCTCAAGCAAATTCAGGTGGAGAGAAGTGGTGTGTTACATTTGGTTTGTCATTTGCTTGAGCAGGTAATTAGAGATCAGCTGAACTATGTTCACTAAGTCCCCTTTTTAGCTATCATTCAAGTAGTCTTATCATCACTGCTGGAAAAGCTGTTTTGCAGCTGGAAGTGAAAATGCCCAGACTCAGGACTTCTCACTTAAGACTTTAACCTTTGTCCTTTGCTGGGAAAGAACAGCAGTGGTACTGAGTATGGAAAAAGATTTACTCCAAGTCTGGGTACAGCAGCCACCCAGTCTTAACCAAACCAGGTACAAAACCCACCTGGTAACGTGGAAATGCAGGATGAAGATGACACCCAAGGCATGATTTTGCAGACCCAGAGAGCCTCAGCAGATATCCTCACCACGAAGGGCTGCCAGGCATTCAGCTGCTGTCTGGGCAGCCTGATCAATGCCCAGTTCCATGTCAGATGGATTGTGCTGCCAGCTGCAATGCAGTCAGCAATGCTGATAAGCAGCAGCACTAGACTGGAGAACGTGAGCGAGCGTTGTGTTAGCGTTCAGTGGCTGGTGGGCAATTGCAGGCTGTTGGACAGAAACCCACTAAGCATGAGAATTACTTGGAATTCATCGTAGCAGGCAGAGTCACTCTTGCATGTGGCCACAGTGTTGCCTGAGCATGTTCACAAGAGAGAAGGGAGAACTCATTTGTGTTCTTCCTCCCCTTCCCACACCCTCTCAGCACGTTTCTCAGAGCAAGCTGAACTCAAAACAGAGCCCACTGCTCATGGAACTGCTGAAATGGCCATGAGAGGCAGTAGTACCACTGTAGAAATAGCAGTGTGTGTGAAGAAAGGAAACTGGTATCTTCATTACAATTGGAAAAGCAAATCCACAACTAAATAATTATTTTAAAACTTGTGGGTAAGCTAAGAATCATCACTGATAAAAATGTCAGCGATTTCCACCACCTGAGGACCAAGTGACCCGCCCAAGGCAGGATTTCCTGATTGTGGTGCCAGAACTCTGTTTTGAGTTCAGGTTTTGCCTCAGCTTTTGGGAGGCATTTCTGGGAGTAAGTGCTCAAGGGCTTTAGGGCTTGGGAAAAAAAAATATTGGTATATGCAGACAATAGAGGAACTAGACATCGAAATAGCACCCAGTGGCACTGAATTCCCATTTATTGGGAAAGATAGCAAGCCTAGAGAAAATTCCTCGTATCACACCCTAGGCATGGGTGTAGGGGGTATGTAGCCAAGTGGAGCCCTGGAAATGAGGGGAAATCTTCCATGGGTGTTTATCTAGAGCTTTCCATGGAAAGTGAGGCTGCTCAAGTGATTGTTCTCTCCTTACGTGGGCTGAGCAGTCATCCTCTTACCTGCACCTGCTCGTGTTGAAAAACTAAAATGTTGAGATTGTGGTGAGGAGACTCTTAATTGGAGACCCCAATTATCTGTATCTTTTAAAATTTTATTTTTAGCTCTGTCACCCAGCCTAGCTGATGTCTTTCCCGAATGATACACCATGCCCAGAAAGCCAAAGAATTTCTTTGTTTTCCAAACCTTTCATCAGCCTTTGATGCTACTGCTTGGGATTTAGGAAAAATGCTGATGGATTCTGCCCAAAGTGGACAAGGTTGCATTGGACTCTACTGTTAAGATACAGCCTGGGAATTGGAGAAAGCAGTAATTAAATATTTGCTCTACCATTTTGAGTTCATGGCAATAACTTTTCCTTTGAGCTGTGCAGAGCATTATACTTGAGAAGATCCTTGAAAAGTAATTATTACCAACCCCATGTACAGAGCTCAGTAGTTTAAGATCATCTAATTAAAAAAAATTAAACTTCTTGTTTGTTTTTTCTACATCATTAGTTGTGATTATTTTTTTTTTTCTTCCTTCCCTCCCGTGCCCAGCTTTTTCTAAAGCCATAGGGATTATAGATTTGATTTTGCTTAATTCTGTGATTATGTAATGCTGGAGCAGCTTTTGAGCCTTGAAAAACTCTAGCAGTCATCATGTAGCATGCACGAAATGAGAGAACTGGGCATTTTGCACTTCAGAGTCATTACTGGTAAAAAAATTGAGTTCTGTTAATTCCACGGTATTAATTTTTGTGGACATTTTTTGACTTTTGGAAGCACAACTATTCACATCCTGTGTTAGATTAATAGTTAAGGTCAGCTCAGACACTCAGTGTATTGCTCTTGGAACTGGCAAATTCGTGTTCTTGTGGAGCAGAGCTTGCTTTCTGCTCTGCCATATGCTGAGTTTTTGGCTCTCTGGTCTGGATACAAAGTCCTCCATTCCCAGGGGACCTGAGGAGACAGGAGATTATTTTGGCTGGAACGGCCTTTATTTGATCTGCAAAGTGGCAGCTGTTGCAGGGGGTTTTTTCCATACAGAAGATGTGATCTGAGACTGTGCAATTCTCATGGCAAATATGACAAATATACAACATGAATTCAGGTAAGGGGAATATTTGGATGTTGAGGTCAATTTAGTATTTGTGAAGGGGAACAAATTGTTGCACCTGGCAGTGAGGTCTCCTGTTTGCTGCAGGGAAGAGGTGCTGTGCAGAAATTCTACCTCCTTTGCAGACCTGCTTCATGTGTGACCTAGAAGAATCCAGGCTAGCAGCCACTGGCTAATTCTTATTTAGGTGTAAATAAGTCTGTCTTTCTCTGCTGAGGTTGGCGCCACTTGACAGAGACTTGTCACTTCCTAACACGTGTGCTGGGAGGAAAAAGGTGCAGCAGATCCCGGGATCTGGAGCTGAAAGCTTCCAAATCATGCTAATAACTAAAGTTTTTGTAATACAGTGTCCCACATCTGGGTTTTCAGAATAACTCCAGTACACCTTTATGCTGAGACAACAATTTGAATGTACAAACAGAGTTTCCAGATGAGAATGTCACTGCCTAATCGGGAGAAACATATTCAGGTCAAGTGCCAGATACAGTTATGCAGGATCACAGTGTCGGTCCACACAGCCTTCAGGGAAGCTGCATAATCCTGGAACACTGATAAAGAATCCAGAATCCGGTGCACAGCTTTGAAGGAAGCCATCGGAAGATGTTTTTCTGCCTTGCAGACCATGATTATTGATTACTCAGTTCTGTGCTTCTCAGACACGAACTCTTCATTGACTGGAATTAGATTTCTGAAGGCAGTTGCTTTCTCTGCAGCATGTTCTGTTTGTCACAGATGCCTGGGTAAGGGAAAGCACCTGTTATTAAATGCATGATGGTGTAGAGAACAGGATGGATGAACAGACCATGAAATTGCATTGGGTCAGCCCTATGCTGCCAATCCCAAACACTCAAAACTTAAGGCTTGAGTGACTTCCTTTTGTTTGGTTTCTGGTGCGTTAACAGCCAAAATGCACTTTTTTAAGGTTTGGGGTTTCTTTATTGCCATGTGAAACCTGAGATTCTCACAAAACTACTGACAATTCAATAAAGTGACCTGGTGGGATGAATGGGCATGACATGATTCCACATTGCAAAGACTGGAGACACAAAAATCCCACGTGGAGTTTTCTACCCCACATGGCTGGAAAAAAACTCCATGAGAAAATCCAGGCTGCAATTGATGCTCTTTCATTATTTAATTGTGTTTAAAATACAACAGCCACAAGGGAACAGGCTTGATTCCTTTCTCTTGTGTTAGACTATGGTAGTGCCACCTGCTCAGCATTTTTCAGCTTCTTACTGACCCCAAAGCAGAATTACCTGGAGGAGCAGCAGAAAACCTGCAGAGAGGCTTGTGATAGAGTGAGGATTAGGAGGCAGGAAATGGGTGATTCACTCTGGATTCTGAAGGCAAGCATGAAATCAAAGCTGCGGGCAGGAGTGGGAAGGATATTTGGGAGGAGTATGAACTGATTCCTAAGTTATTTATAGAGGGGGAAGAGTGGGTTTTACCTTCTGCAGGCTCTGCAGGTTTGGGTGCAGTTGCAGACATATTTGTGCAAACAGGAGACTTGGGGTGGAAGGAGAAACAGAAGATTCCTACTGTGTCTGTGGGTTTATGAGTTTGTCTGAGCTTCTTCAGCAATGGTGAAGCCACTCCACTTGGCAGAACTTGGTGTATTTCAGTGAGAGTCTGAGGCCCTGAAGAGAGCAGCTGAGCAATTAACACAATATTTTCAGTAGGTGCAAACAGTTGTTTTGTTGTCATTTTGTTGGCTTTCCCTCTCACTTCTTTTCATAAGCCGTGTTTGTATCTCTAAAAAATATGTGCCCAGGGAAAGCTCTGGCCCCTGCGAAAAAAGAGAGTAAATCCATAATAATTAATTTTTGTTAATCGAGTCTCTCAGATACTAAAAGCTGTATGGCTCATATCAGTAGAATCATAGAATCCCAGAACGGGTTGGGTTGGAAGGGACCTTAAAGATCATCTTGTTTCACCCCCCCTGCCATGGGCAGGGACCCCTTCCACTGTCCCAGGCTGCTCCAAGCCCCATCCAACCTGGCCTTGCACACTGCCAGGGCTCCAGGGGCAGCCACAGCTTCTCTGGGCACCCTGTGCCAGGGCCTCCCCACCCTCACAGGGAAGAATTTCTCCTGTAACCTAAATTTCCCCTAATTCAGTTTGAATCCATTCCCCCTTGTCCTATGACGACAGTTCCTGATGAAGGGTCTCTCTCTGGTATTTGCTGTTGAGCCTAAGTATTTGTCCTCTCTCCAGGTATTGTCCCTGCCTGAAGACTGACACTTTAAGCTTTAACCAACTGGCAGATCTGCTCAAGCACAGAGATAAAAATCTGTTTGCCTGTTCACTGAGTTGTTGCACTAGGGATGCAAATTGGATGATTGCTGAGGCAAAAATGGTCCGTAGCTGCTTGTGGAAGATCTGCAGGCATGATTATCTTGTTTTTGCAAGAAGAGGTATTAAATATTCGTGCTAGTTTCAGGAAATATGCACACATGTTTCTGAATATCAAATTGTGTGCCTCCCTGGTGAGCAGAACGAACTAGATCAACCAGAGCATTTCAAAGCATCCTTTTGCTGCCTTTCCTCCCCGGCACAGAGTTATATCTGCTCTGACTGCGCTTCCTCGAGCCTCGAAGCCGCTGCAGCAGTTCCAGCCACTGAGCAGCTGTGTGTGTGCTTGGATGAAGGGTGTGCTATTCCATGTGTCAGCAGGAAGAGATATAAATAGAGCTCTTTCCTCCTTGTTGTCGTGGTCTGTGTTTCCGCTGGCTACCCCGAGCTATTTCTTCTTCAAGTCCGGAGTGAAGGGAATACGTTTAAGTGATGTTTGGTGCTGCAGTTGGGGATCATAGAGAGCATATGAAGCAATGTAAGGATTGCAGCCATTTACACCTAGTGCTCAGTGGGCAAGGCATAGCAAGATTAATGAATGGCAGCTCTCGCTGCTGTCCAGGCAACTGGCATTTTGCTGCAGAAGTTGCTTCTTTTTTTTCCCCCCCTTCCCTTTCCGGTGAGGGAATATATTCAAATAGCTGAGAAAAATCCCCTTTTGTGGAACTGTCAGGTTGCACAGTCTGAGGATGAAGCACTTTTCACTTTGTGCTCCCCTTCTGACACGTGCTGGTCTCGCACCTTTGCAGTGAAGAGTTGCCAACACATAACCGAAGCCGAGCCATGAGTCCGTAGTCCAAGAAAAACAAGGAGCCATGGGAGAGGGTCCAGTGGGGGCCACAAAGATGATGAGGGGTCTGGAGCATCGCTCTTATAAGGAGAGACTGCAGAAGCTGGGCCTGTTTGGACTGGAGAAGGGAAGACTGAGAGGGGAGCTCATTAGTGTGTATAAATATCTCCCAGGGGTATCAGGGGATGGTGCCAGACTCTTTTCAGTGGTGCCCAGTGACAGGACAAGGAGTAATGGCCATAAACTAAACCATGAAAAGTTCCACCTCATCTTGAGGAAGAAGTTCTTCACATTAAGGTGGCAGAACACTGGAACAGGCTGCTCATGGAGGTCAAGGCATCTCCCTCTCTGGGAACATTCCAAACCCCCCTGGACATGTTCCTGGGTCACCTGCTCCAGGTGCCCCTGCCCTGGCAGGGGGGTTGGACTGGATGATCTCCAGAGGTCCCTTCCAGCCCTAACAATTCTGTGACAGGACCCACTCAGCTACTCCCAGATACAGAGTTGATAATGTGAGAAGCCCTTTCCTCCATGACCTGACCTGGTAGTGGTGGGACTGAAAAAGGTGCTGGGGAAGTAGACTCTGCTGTGTGAAATTCAGAAGTCAATCACCACCTCAAAAACTGCAGAAACTCAAACCAAACGACCCAGTTTTTTATTAACATGGACAGGTATAATACACACAATTACAACAGGAAAAGGAAAGTGTAAAGTTTATTTCAGTGTTAAAATATTTTAAAAATATTCTACATGTAGATTCCACCAGATGGTAAATTGAAATTCCTTTTGAAGTGAAGGATTCAGGAAGCAATAACATCACCTTTTAGCCTTTATGAACACTAAGATCTTTTAAATGTTTCTATTCTCTGACAGCTTGTCCTAGTTACCTGAGCATGTGACACATTTCCTGGAAGGAAAATAACTATGCTATCAATCCAGATACAGTCTGTCCTTAATTTTTTTCCCTGCCTATTCCTTTAAAGGAATCACAAGTAAAATAAATTTTCTCCAATTTAATCAGGGTAGGATTTTTTCCTAAGTCAGCCTCCATTAAGCAATAATGTGGAAACAAAACTAATTTCCCCTTCTTTACTCTCAGATACCCATTTTACATCCAGTACAATCTATGTGTAATAATTAATTTCCCAGATTTGATCTTCCTGTTCATTTCAAGCCAGGTCTTCCATTTTTAATATTTCCTTCAGAGAAGTGAAATGGCAGGAATATTAAATAAATAAGTTTTGGGTGTGTTACTGCAACTATTTGAGCCTTTCTAGAAAAAGAGTTCATTAGCAAATGAGCAGTTCCTGAGTATAATGTAAAGCATCATTTTAAGTGGAAGGACAATTCTGAGCCAATTTCTCCAATTGTTCCATTCAGGAAACAATTCTTGGCTTAAAGCATGGCTGGGGCTATAAAACTAAAATCAAAATATTGAACTACAAGGCACATAATTTACTAACTCTTACACTGGGATTATGATGGTCTGTGCTGAAGTGGTTATGGTGATCACGTGAGATGGCTCTACCCACTTTTTGTGTGTTAGGCTTCAAAGAGCCTCCCAGACTTAATACTTATCATCTGATGAATATTTAAGGAAGTGTAGTCTCAGAGACAAGTCACAAAGGCAGCTGCAGCTCTTAAAGTGCCTTTTGCAATGTGCTGCCATCCATTTTGAGCAACTGCCAAATTTGATCTTAGCTTTGTTTAGATAACCACACCTTAACATTCCCTAATTGTGTATTATCCCCCCTCGAGTTATCCTTTTGTTAAGTTTATTTTGCTTCAGCATTATGTGGCCTTTAGAGCCCATCACCTAGCAGCTTGTGATTTCAGTTTGTGTGACCAAGTAGAATAAAGCACTGAACAAGTTAGGAGGTTCACAAACGCATTTAAATGTGATTTTAACAACCATCCAGAGCTGGGGTTTGATATTTGATAGATCTGCACAGAGAATTACACCTATAAAAATCCTTTGAAAACCTAATTCATCATATGGCTCAGTTTTGAGAAGACACCTTTAGCTGCAGCAGAGGACAGACAGAAGGTTTGGCTCCGTGCCCCAGTAGGTCCAGACTTCCAGAGCAGTCAGCCAGGTTCATCTCATCAGCACCAAAAAAATCTGCTTTAAAGGGTTAACGGCCCAGGTGACACTCAATGATCATAACACCTGGATTTACCTTCAACCTGAGGAAAAAAATCCTCCAAATGTGGGCCTTGCAAGCACTGGAAAGAGCAAAACTATTTCTGCAGTAGGAGAAGGGATGTGGGGAGTCTTTGCAAGGTCACCTCCAATTTCTTCTTGAAGAATGCTTAAAGGATTCTGAAAAAGAGAGAAATTATATAGCATGCTTATCCAGGGGGCTTATCATATTGTATTAGCACTTACTCATCACATTTAATTAAGATTCCTTTTTAACTGATGTGGAATATTATTAGCTCCATTCATCCCGTATCAGTAAAAAGGAATAATAATGGGATGTGATCCTAACAGGAGATGATAGGAAGCTGCTAATGTGACATAAATATTGTGGAAGGGAAAGAGTGCTGTGACTGCCAGAGTCTGTTTTGAGGCCTTTGATGTCTTCAGTTTTACAGCCCTGTTTTGTGGAAGGTATTACAGTGACAGACGTTCTAGGGCAGGTTGCTGGCTAAGAGCCACGCTGGAGAGAATCAAAATAAACATTGGTTAGTATTTAGTTAATTTGCTTTGAGAGGAGAAGTTCGCAGAGGTTTAGTGATAAACTGGTCAAAGTAGGTCAGCTAAAGGATTTTGTGGGTCTAAATTAATTTTATGTACCTGTATGGTATAGAATACTTTTAATGTTATGAAATCGGTTGGGGATAACAAAAGCAAACTCAATTAAACATTAGTAGTGCCCTTTCTTCCTCTTCATAGACAGAGAAAAGGCCAGTTTCAGGTTTCATCTATAAAATGCTGGTAAAATTATCCCTTTATTTGGGATCAGAGCCAGAGAGAGCCAGGAAACGGGTGTCAGCTCTGATGTTCAGAGCCACCTTCGGCCTCTGAGAGACGAGGAACTGCATTTCCCACTGCCTGAAGTTTTCTGTGTTTGTGGTTTTCCTTAAAAGAATACCCAAGCAGAAAGCTTTACCCTGTAATCATCTGGCCTGGAGATTGCAGTGGTTTGGGCTACTGGGGTGAGAGCCATATACAAGAGGAACGGTGGAAGTCTGTAAGCTGAACATAGATGATGGAGAAAAAAAGAAAAAATGATCTCTAAGCCCATTTCTCATGTGTCCCTGCTCCGTCACTGTCCTATCCTCTCTAAATGGTGAAGCTCACACATTCATTCATGTTTAAAATAGATGCCTCTAAGAGCACTGACAAAAATGCGTCCCTTCTTCTTTCACTACCACTTCAAGCACCCAATTAGTTGGTTAAAATTAGATTCTGCCTTGAAAGGCTAAAATTGATGCTTCGAGTTTCCATGGTTACTGTCTTTCTATTAATTGTGCTGAGGTAAATGGTGGGGATTCTCTCTTGCCTACCAGCACTCGGGTTTGGGAGCTGTGCTGGACTCTCTGCTCTTTGAGCACCAGCAGTAATGTGGGCTGTGCTCAGGTAGGGGCACCTGTGGAAGGTTTTCAGAGCTGTAGAGACTGGTACTTGATAAAGTTTTGTGGAGGGTAACCAGGAGGGAGGGGCTGAATTGAAGTCAATTCTCTTAGCAGTGTTCACTCTCCAAGATGGACACAAAGGAAACCAACCTAAGCCTGTCCAGGCAAACATAGAATCATGGAATCATGGAATGGCCTGGGTTGGAAAGGACCTTAAAGGTCTCGTTTCCACCTCCCTGCCATGGGCAGGGACACCTTCCACTAGACCAGGCTGTTCAGAGCTCCATCCAGCCTGGCCTTGGACACCTCCAGGGAAGGGGCAGCCACAGCTTCTCAGGGCAGCCTGTGCCAGGGCCTCACCACCTTCACAGTAAAGGATTTTTTTTCTGATATCTAATCTAAACCTATTCTCTGTCAGTTTGAAGCCATTCCCCTTGTCCTGCTACCCCAGGCCCTTGTAAATAGAAATCCAATACTAGAACATTTAATCCTGCCTTCCCTTTAATGAACCTGAAATTTTCCTTCTTTCTGGAATCAGCCACAGCCAGCCTTCGAGATGGGGGCTGAGGCAGGAGGCGGCCACCGTGGCTGTGGACAGGAGTCCAAGCTGGTCCTGTATCACCCCACAGAAGCAGAGTGGCCCCCAGCGGCAGGAGATGCCTGGAAAGAACGCACGTCTGTGCTCTTGGCCTCCGTTCAGCAGCTCATCTAGCGGAGGGCAAGGGGAGGGGGTGGCTGGCTGGCTGCAGGGCACGGTTACAGGCTCCAGCAGCAGCCAGGAAATGCTTCCTCCTTTTCACCTTCACAGCAGGATTTATGATGCTCGCTGAGCCTGTTGTCTCTCACATAAAATGGCTTGTATGTTAGAATAAAATTATTTTTCATTTAAATTTGACGGAAGACAGTAACCAGAATTGGCTTTCAAAATATAGATTAAGCAGTGCACAGACATATTCTGTCCTCCCGACATTCAGAGCTTTGTCTTCTGCAGTGACTTTTACTCTCTTTATAACATTTTTGTGTCCTTATATAGCAGAGGCAAACCCCACCCACAGCAACAGCCCCCTGAAGATGGTTAAGAGTCCCATCCCCGCTCCTGGTCACATAAAAAAGATGTGAGCCACAAAGTTCAAAAATTTTTTAAGATCTGACTCAAAATCCACCTTTTTGGGATGTGTTACCAAGCACTCCTGAAATCAGCCTTCAGCAGAGGTCTGGATAGCTGCTTGCTGCTCTAGTAATTCAGTTCAGGGCATTTCAGGACATTTAATTAGGGCATTTAGGCTACATAGCACCTGGTTTGACATGAAAGCAGAGAAAAGCCTTTCCTTTGTGGTAGCGAGACCAACCCACCGCAGGTCTTCAGGGAAACACTGTCCTCAGCCACTGCCCACACCCTTCCCAGGTACCGAGGGGCAGAGCAGTTCCCCCGGCTCCATCTTCAATTTTCCTGCACTGCTCACTGCTCTGCACCTTCCTGTTTGCATTAAAACAAGGGCAGAATGGCTGGGGCTGTACCTGCCCACACTGTATTGAAAACACATTTACCGATGAAAATAACTTGGGGTTTTTTGTTTGTTGGTTTGGTTTTGGGTTTGGTCTTTTTGGCTGTTCATTTTTCAGCTATGAACTCTTAAAAGCAGACACCGTGAGCCTGCAGACGTGGGGAAATATCTCCCCAAAGATATATAATTTTTTGTATTGCAGGAGTAATGTCTCTCTAACCACCTCTGCATGAGACACAAACATTCAGTGCTGCATCCCCCCAGCCCAACATTCGATTAGAGCTACAAAGGTGATAGGGAGCATCCTGGATGTGTGCACATGCTGTCTCAGGGAGGCAGCAGAATTACCCTCAGTTTGGGGAGGAAAGGGTTAAGATTCTACCTGTGGGAGCAGGACTGGGCACAAGTGCAGCAGTAGAAGGGTACTGCCTGAGAAAGCTGATATTTTTATGGGAGGAAAAGCCTCTTTTAGGCAAAGAAGAGTGAGAGGAGCTGCAGACACCGTGCTTGGTTTGCTCCATCAGCAGCTGCGAGAAGCCATTTACCCTGAGCTGTGCTCTGGCCACAGCAGGCTGTGGTAGCAAGCAAATCAAATTATGCTTTCCTGTATCTCAGAATATGCTGGCAGAGCTGTTTGACAGCTGAGACAATTGCTTTAATACAGCCATGTCAGACTGGTTTTTTACAACGATGTAAATAATCTCTATTTAAATTAATTGTCAGTGCCAGCGTGGACAGGAACCTGAGAGGGAGCTGGAAGTGACCTCGGTGCCCAGCCCCTGCTTTGTGCCTGGCTGTCGGAGCAGTGGGGGGTTACAGATCTCCCACAACATGCGTGCTGTAATTACCCTGGTTAATGATACCGACTTTAAACCCAAGCACTGGATTAGAGCCACAGGCTCCCCGGTGGGGAGAAGTTTCCATTTTGTTCATTCCTCCTGATTCATTAATGCAGAACAGGTCGAAGAGATGGGAGGGCAGAGAGTGAGAATTGTTTGGGTTTTGGTTTGATACTACAATTTGACAAAAGTCGTTAGAGATGGTTGGGATTGTTTGGCGAAGTGATAGTTAAAATAGTTCAGTATTATTCTGACTGAATAATTTTTCTGTCTTTCAGTTCTATATCTGTCATTTTATCATGCTGATGATGGATTTATTCGCTTTCCTTTTTTGTGGGTTTGAGTTTTTGACTTGTTTTGTTTTTCAGGGAAAAAAAAAAAAGAAAGATTAAATGGGCTTTTTAATCCCAAAAAGGCTTAGGGATGATCAGTGAAGGCAGAATGTCCGCAGAGATCCTCCAAATGGCACAGAGAGGGTTTTTCAGTGCACGGTGTTTGCATTGGATGTGCTGTTTCAGACTCTTTATCGTGGTGAATATTCATTAAGCCTGCCAGAGGCAGAAGCTGCAGTCAGTACAGCGTCAGCAGAGGAGGCAGGGAAGAGAGAAATCAGGTTAATGACTAGCTTTCCCTGCAATTTGCTTCCTGCTTATTGCCTGATCTCAGTTTTAAATAAATTAATTTAATTAATGTGTTTTGCTACTTTGACCTGCGGACAGAAGGGGCTGTGATTAATGATGGGGTATTCTGAGTCTTACAGTGGCTTTAGCCCACGTGTTCTGCTGCCTAGAAAAAGAACATTGAAAAATATTTCCTTTAAATGTAATATTAATAGAAATTTTGATTGAAAGCTTTTATCGAAATTATTTTCTGATTCCATGAGCTGCCAAATTTTTAGAGACAGGGACAGAGTGGCGAGTGGGGAGGGGTGGAACAGAGGGAAAACGAGCTGCTGTCTTGGCTGAGCATGTCACACAGTCAAACATGTCTCTGCAGGGAGACAGAGCTGCACAGAAATGCTTTCGTCTTCTCCCCCTTGAGCAGGGGCACATCTGTTCTAACATGAGTTAGCCCTCTTCTGACAAAGGTTCTTTAAGAAAGCAGCAGAGGCATAGGAGGTAGGGACGATGTACACGACACTCAGAATGTATGGGCAGCTCGCATTATGGGAAGTGAGCACCACCTGTTCTTGGTAAACACCAGATTGGAGCTGTGGGGCTATGCAGGGTCAGGGAAAAAACATGTGGTCCCCCCAAAAGCGAGAAAAATGTCAGTGAGATAGAAACTGCAGGCCTGATGGGATAGCCCAGACCTGATGGGATACTGATTCCTGGGCTGAGTGATGATATGTTCTGTGAGCAGACATTTTGCCCCAAATTTATAAGACATCTCAGTTTCAGACTGTTTGTACCCATCGCTCAGCATTACCTTTCAGCTTGGATGGCTTTACAGGCTGATGGAAGCCAGCCCTTCAATTGAGTGAATTTGCAACTTCCACATCTGAAAAGACAGCACCTTAAATCTCAGCGACAGACCTGTACTTTGGAGCCGTGCACCAGAGGTTCTGAGCTGTGCTCGTGGTGCCACTGCTGTCATAACTCAAATGTGGCCTTTTCAGGGCTGGAAATGGTGCAGCCTGAAGGATGTGGCTGTGCTCTCTCAGGCATTTCTGGACAGAAGATGCCAATGCCTACCTAAGTGAAAATCCCGTGAAAGGATTAGGGCTGAGGAAGCTGCAAACAGTTGCACAGGATTTTTTTGTGGCTGTCACCAATAAAAAGATTAGTTTCAAATTTCTTCTTTTTTCCAGAATACTCTGGCACGGTCATTAGTACAACACCCACCGAGCCATGGTGCTGCTTACCTGGCTCCTGAGGGTAGAATTCAGCTCCGTTTTCACTAGCTACCCAAAAGTGAGCTGTCTCCAGCAGAGAGAGGAGAGGAACAAAGAAAATTCAGAATTTTTTTTAGAGAATCATTTAGGTTGGAAAAGACCTCCAAGATCGTTGAGTCCAGCTTTTGACTGATCACCTTGTCAGCCAGACCAGAACACTGAGTGCCATGTCCAGTCATTCCTTGAACACCTCCAGGAATGGTGACTCCACCACCTCTCTGAGCAGCCCCTCCCAACTCTTTACAACCCTTTCTGTGGAGAAATTCTTCCTGATGTCCAACCTGAATCTCTCCTGGTGCAGCTTGGGGCCATGTCCTCTTGTCCTGCCGCTGGCTGCCAGGGAGAAGAGGCCGATCCCCACCTGGCTACAACCTCCTGTCAGGGAGCTGTAGAAAGTGAGAAGGTCTCCAAAGAGACTGATATGGTCTCCAATGCCTTTTAAGCCAAGCATTTAAACCAGGTGGCTTGAACTGCCTTCTGAGGGTGCCTGTGTCTTTACAGACCACAGCATGAGTTGAATTAGACATGGTAGGTTGGATGCCTACATTCCTGGTGGCTGAATTTAGAAAAGGGGTGTCTAACTTTCTAAGAAAAACAAATGTAGGTACCTACAGTTACTACAAGATGAATTCCAGGGACCTGGTTGCTTGTAGGTGGCTGGGCTTCCTGCACAGAGCGTGGGTACCTCCGCAAAACCTGTGTGGGGAGGGCAGGACTGCCTGCAGCATGCAAGCCAGGATCAGTGAGGTGACACAGCTCACCTGCAGCCTGCTCCCTTTCTGGAATCTTGGAGACTACGACATCCACATGGAATCGTGGAATGGTTTGGGTTGGAAGGAACCTTAAACTCATCCAGTTCCAACCCCCTGCCATGGGCGGGGACACCTTCTTCTATCCCAGGTTGCTCCAAACCGCATCCAGCCTGGCCTTGGACACTTCCAGGGATGAGGCAGCCACAGCTTCTCCAGGCAGACATGACCCTCTATATCTGACATTATGCAGGAAATCAGTTTTTTCAGAGCAATTAGGGCTTGTTGAACAAGCTCCTATTGGCTGGGATTTTTACGTCTTTCAAGTCCTGTGAGAGGTAGAGGGCTGCAATACATGACCAGTAAATGCCTCTGGAAGACAAACAAGAATGAGCTATGCACTACAGTTTATTCCCTCTAGCTTTCAGATAGGTGATTTGAGGATATGGAGTTTTTTTCTGTGTAAGTCTGCCTGTGCATTTCAGACAGTAGTCACGGGATGGAAAAAGAAGTATTTTGAAAGACAGCCTAGAAGTCCTTTCATGCCAGCTAAATATGTGACCTACTCAACTGCAGAGTCTCTGCTGCTCTGGGTTCCATTTAAAGTCTACTGAGACATTTGTATTTCGGTGAGAGTAGGAAAGGGGTGGGGTGAAAAGTTCATCTCCTGTTTTAGCTTGCAGACACACAGCAAAGAAGCATCAGGACCTGCAGGTGCAGCCTAGATTTTGGGTTCTGCTGCATGCAAGCATTTAAAAATTTAATTATTTGGTCATTGAACATGAAGTCTGAAGTACTCCTTGAGAATAAAAGAAGAGGTCCAAAGTAATCCTATAAATTACTCGAGGAAACAACCAGACTCTTGAGCTTTTATGTATGAACTCTGGCAAGCCCCTCTCTGTAGCTGCAGGAAGAAAAGAAGTGTACTGTTTTACATTAAGTGTTCTAAATATAACCAGTGGGTTTGTTTTATTTAGATTTTTCTCTGAGTTTAATAAACAAATTTGAAGCATTCAATTAAAGGTGCAGAAAATATGCAAGAGAAGTACAACTAACCCCATTAAATGTAAAATAACACATAAGTAGAAAGCTTTTGTTGCTGAATTCCTGCTGATAAGAAACCGAAGAGATGTTTAAGGAAGCCTTGGAAACTAGGTAGTAAATGACATTTATCCTTGATCTGAAATGCCTAAACATACAACATTGTTAGTACCGCTGAACTGTGACCTTCAAGCCTGCCAATACAGATAAAGACACACGTTATCAGGTAAATCACGTAGAAGAGACATTTCCTGAGGACTGATGAAGCCCCGCTCGAAGGAAATTATGGCTATTAACTCATTAGGTTCTGTATGTCTCTGTCGTTTTGTCTGCAAGCTCTCCCCACAGCAGTAAGGGTAATTAGTTTCCTTTGGCTTGGTGAGTATTAAGGAGTATTAAAATGCTTCGTTTGTATGGACAACAAACATATTTGGGGTCTGGGACAAAACCACACAAGTGCAAGCAAACCCCTGTAGTCTGACAGAATCCTGATTCCAAGGCAGCTGTGATAGGTTTGTTGTGTTTGGATGCATGAAGTCAGATGCTTTTGTGACAAACGTTACTGATTTCATCTGGTGAGTTGATTTGCCCAGGCAGAAGCAGATTAAAGGGTCGGTTTCCTGCTCTGAATTAGGTTTCAGTAGTGCAGATGTGTTTGTGCACCCCATCAGTCTGGCAAGGGGTTTCCTGTAGGAGATTCTTTACCTCAGGGATACCCTGGATTCCTGCATGTTACTGCATTTGTGTGGTAACATGGATAACGTGAAGTCACTGTCACTGTCCCATGTCCTGTGTCCAGCCTGATAAGTTGATGGGAGGGCTGGAGCACTGTAGGAATGGGGTTGGATGGTCGGGACGGTGGTGGGACGGACGGAGATGAGAGATCTCTGGAGTCAAGGCTGGTCTTGGAGCACGCGGTTTAGTGCTTAGGGCGTGGGTATGGGGGCTCTGCCAAGAGCTGCCAGCCACAGCTCTGAGCAGGCCCGAGAGAGAGAGAGAGAAGAAAGAGAAAAGAGAAGAGAGAAAAAGGGCAAGAGAGTGAGCACGCGAAGTTCCCGATACTTTATCTCTTCTTCTACTGAATATTCTAATTTACACCAACCAATCTAGTAAAGATGCAGATCTTATAGCATTTACATACAGCCTATAAGAATCATTACATTACCATACTGTGTGACCCTAGGAACCCTGATAGGGAGAGGGGCACTTTTTAACTTAAGGGGGATTACCTTCAGCTGGCCATACTATTGTTTCTCAGTTGTTCAGTAACTGAGGCTTGGCATTTTAAACATCAAACTTTGCTCTTAATTCTGTTTCACTTACAGGTTTCATATTCTCAAAATCTAAGCAGTTATATTTACAGGGCTTTCCTGTTTCATCTTCCCAAACAGAGCACCTCTCCAGGAAAGGCTGAGAGAATTGGGATCACTCAGCCTGGAGAAGTGAAGCTCCAGGGTGACCTCATTGCCTCTTTCAGTACCCAAAGGGAGTGCACAGAAAGATGGAGAGAGACTGTTTGCAAGGGCCTGGAGTGACAGGACAAGGGGAATGGTTTCAAACCGACTGAAAGTAGGTTGAGCTTAGATATTAGGAAGAATATAAGGTGAGTGTGGTGAAGCCCTGGCACAGGCTGCCCAGACAAGCTCTGGCTGTCCCAACCCTGGACATATTTAAAGCCTGGTTGGATGGGACTTGGAGCCACCTGGTCTAGTGGAAGGTGTCCCTGCCCGTGGCAGGGGGTTGGAACTGGATGATATTTGGGGTCCCTTCCAGCACAGGCCGTTCGATCATTTTATGTCTCTATGCTCACCTCGAACAGCACAGCCATGCACTGCTGTTTCAGCTGGGCTGTGGTGGCCCTGCAGCCCACAGAGTGATGTCACCCTGAACTCTTCAAAGTAATTTTTCTGCTGTTCACTTCTACAGGGTTCTCCCCAGCCAGAGCAAAGGTGGGTCAAACATGATTTGAGGTCACCTTCAGCTGTTGTTTCCCTGCCAGGAACAGAAACAGAGCATTGGGTCTGGGCCAATGTTTGGAATGCATATTGTGTGGGAGAAAGAGAGGATTTATTTGTCAAATAGGGCTTAATTTATTATGTGCAGTATGAAAGCTCCCACTTTTGTATTGCAGTAGAAAGACAATTGATTAATAATTTGGAAAAAGGCCAAGACACACAATTTCCACCTTTGTGATTTATCATCTCAGAGAAACAAAAGTGATATAAAAGGTACCTGAGCAAAACAATTTATTAAGCAGATATGAAAGCTGGTTCATATTAATGCATTTATTATGAAAGGATTTTCTAGGACATTGTTGTTACTTACAGGAAACATGTAAAAAATCTGAAGTTGATCACTTAGACCATAGGAAGTTTACAGAAAAACTACAACTGATAAAATAGAGGAACTTTTACTTTAATAATAACTTCAAAAAAGCTATTTGAGACTAGAGAGGTTAAGGTCACTAAAACAACGTCAGCAGTTCCTGGAAAGAACATCAAGCCAAAGCTTCTTCATCATTAAATACAACCTTAGGGGGAAAAGAAGTGTACAGTCTCTTCTAGTTCTTGATTAAACATCGCATTGTGAAAGCAGTCACGTCACGACCACTTGCCCCGGAGGTTCAAAGATGCCAAAGGTTCCACCTGCCAAACCTGTTACAAAGAGGGCCTCAGAGCCCGTTCCGATGTGTCCTGCACACACATTTCTTTGGCTCTGTAATGTGGACGTGTTGCATCAGTACAGAAAAGCTTGGAAAAGGAATCATGCTTCCCAGCCTTGTTTGTTTTGCTGCCAGGCAGGGGAAAGGTTGGCAAGCGGCAAAATATGTTTTTTCAGCTTTTGAACCTAAAAGGAGAGGCTTATGTCTGCATGCACCACACACCATTTATTTCGTAAAATAGAAAATTTTACAAACAACATAACAGAAGATGAAGGATCATTAAAGGATAAGAAATACAGGAGCTGCTAAAGCTAATACAGCATTTTCCATAACAGCTGCAGGGGCACAGAGCAGTCAGGACCAGATGTTTGCTGGCAAAGCTTTGGGGATCTCCCTCTGGATTGTCTGCTTTGTTTTCTCTTCCTGCCCTCTTTAACCAGCAGGAAACCTGGGACTTCTCAGTTTCTTCTCCCCCATCCAGTGCCCTTGCCTCCTCTTCCAAGGGACATGGAGTCCCTCTGAAATTGTTTTCCAACACAGTTCCCACCTCCTTCTTTACCCCAAATATCTTTACCTCTTCAGCTGGACAGCTCTGACACACGATGCTGGGACTTAACCAGATCAGTGATACTGGAACTGTTTGTGTGGTATTGTGAGGATCTCTGTGTGGTAGGAGTGGTACAAGGGTGAGAGTCCCATGTTTTGTTACTGCACTGTTAGGGTGAAGGTAAGAATGTTTTCATCAGATTTGGGGGCTTTAGCATCAGTGCTTACACACTGAGCTTTCCCCTGATCACAGTTTAAACACTTAACATGATACATTAAAATAGATACGCTGTTCCTTTTCAAAATTGGGAGTTATGTAAATTACAACAAATGTTCAAAGTTTAAAAGGAAAGAAAACAACCAAGTCTTAAGGCTTTCTCTCAAGGGTAAAATCTAATTCTGTTGCATTTTATTATGCTAGAAAATTGTCCTTATCAGAGCAACATATGCAAACATTTCAATCTGATTAACTCAATCTAATCAAAATAATGGAAATAAAATTAAAACTTGCTTTATACTGCAAGCCTAAAACTGGGGATAGAACTTCATATTTGCCAGTACAAAATACTGTGATCTAGAGAGATAATCAGGATATTCTATGGTTCTGTGAAGACCATGAGTATTTCTGAGACCAGATTGTGCACCCTGATGGAAGCAGTCCTGCAGTATCTCTGCCCAGGCAATTCAGTTCACTCCGGGTTTTGCTCTAGGGCCGTGTCTGCTGCTCAGCCACATTGCACCCGTACCTACATACACACACACGTGCTGGTTGGCCTCAGGTTCCTCTCTGGGATGCACCGACTCAGAATCACACAGTGGGTCAGGTTGGAGGGACCACAGCGGCTCATCTGGTCCATCTGACCCTGTTCAAGCAGGGTCATCCCAGAACACACAGCACAGGGTTGCATCCAGGTGGTTCTGGAATATTTCCAGTGAGGGAGACCCCACAGCCTCTCTGGGCAGTCTGTTCAGTGCTTGGTCACTGCACAGCAAAGAAGGCCTCGTGTTCAGGTGGAACTTCCTGGGCATCCGTTCCTGTTACCTCTTGTCCCATTGCTCGGCACCACCAAGCAGAGCCTGGGCCCATTCCACCCTCCTGACACCCTCCCTTCAGATACTCTTTCCCTGCATGAGGATTCCTGGACACATCCAGCACAGGATGGTTTGCTAAAATACCCACCTGGATGTGCATAAGGCCAAGGCTGTCACCCCCTGCCCTGGCCACTCCTCTAACCCTGTCCCAAAAGACTCAGCACCCTCAAACCTAACCTTTGGCCATGTAATGCACGTGCTTGTGTTTCCTGCTGTGAAACACTACAGTGGGCTCCATCACAGTGATCTCTTGCTCCAAACACTCCAAATACCAAAGAACAAAATGGGATCCAGAGCCTGCTGGGCCCAGCAGTACGTGGAGTGAGTCAGTGCATGCAAACCCTGAGCAGACTGGACAAGAACCAGTGGATAACCCCCAGATGAGCAGCCAGGCAAACGGGAGTCACTGCAGGCTGAAGCCAGAGCTTTCAAAGGGAAAGCTGCTGCTCACTGAGTGCTTGTTTTTAAAGATGCTTTAAGCTTTTCTTGCTGTTTTGACTTTTTCAGAACCTGAGGCGGGAGAGGTGTCCCCCCCAGTGGGAGCTGGTGTGAACAGCAACAGCTGGACCTTTAAATTTGGACCGGGCAATTCCAAACAAGGTGGTCCTGGTGAGTTGCCAGACAAATTCATTATCCCGGGATCTCCTGCAATCATCTCCATCCGGCAGGAGCCACCAAACAGCCAAATTGACAAAAGTGACTTCATAACCTTTGGCAAGAAAGAAGAGACCAAGAAAAAGAAGAAAAAGAAGAAGGGAAACAAGACTCAGGAGAAAAAAGAAAAGGGCAACAGCACCACTGAAAACAGTGACCAGTGAGGGAGTTATGCTGAAAAAACCCTCTTAGCCAGTTTTTGTAATAATGGCAGGTTTCTCCTATGTAGCAAATCCCAACTTCTTCCTACTGTTAACCAATTTCCTGTATGTACAGACTTGAGAAAATCAGCAGGAAATTCAGTGTCTGTCTGAATTGCTTAACAGGTTTTGTCTTAAAAGCTTTATTAAGTCTGGTGTTAACTCTTTTTCTCCACTCTGGCTTGTTTTCAGAATCTAAAAAGCAGACACAAGTTTCCTTTCTCCTACGCCGAAAAGGAGAATCTTCACAGTACAGCCAGTGAGAGGTTGGACTCTGCACTGTGGTTCCTGTGCTCCTGTCTTGATGACACTTACAGGACAGGTTTAAAAGTTTTAATGTTGTGCACCCTCTATCTGATTGGAAGTATTTGTGTGCAGATGTCAGCTAGGTGATATGAGATCAGATTACAAAATGCAAGAAGAGCTGGTAAATATGCAACAGAGGAAACACCTAATGAACACAAATGTTCAAAGATGTTCAGGCTGGGGAGAAAATGTCTGGAAGGAGATGAGCAGACTTGTCAAATCTTGAGAAGTCACTGTGTGGAAATACTGACTCCTACACATGACGTATTGTACACACTGCTTCAAATGAAACCTCACATTTACAGCTCTTTAAGAGACCATAAATTATATCTCTTTACTAAGCAAGCCATTGGAAAAATTGTCCCTTCAAGCCCTGCATTACCCTGGTAAGGCTAGCCCTCAGAGTGTAAGAAGGGCTGGGCTGACATCCCAGGAATGTAACTGTGATGCTCTGTGTCCCTATTTCCACATTATTTTGCACATTATGTCTCTGAAAAGGTCAGAGTTTTTCCACGACACTTATGCAAAAGAGAGAAAAAAGTAACATAACTATGCTATTTGTTATTTGAGATATTTATTTATAAAGAAATATAGCTGTAAATGTTAAAGAAATATGATGCCCTTTAACCCAAACAGAAGTCAGTCTAGAGCCATTATAAATTACAGTTGCTGCTATTAAAGTGCTTTAGAAAAATTGCCTGAAACATCTGTATTATATCGGCCACTTGCCAATAACAGCTTTATTCTGTCGGGTGACTTGGGGGCTGCCTCTTGCATGTGTTAATAAATACAAGAGTATCTTCTCTTTTTTTTCCATTATTCTGCACTTTGAATACACCTTTGCAAACAAACTGTCCTAATATGAAGAAGCAGAAGCAAACTCCTCACACAAATGGATTTACTAACCTGCTAGCTCTGTGCAGTACCTTGGTGTTACCTCCCACACGACCTTTTCTGATTTTAGTTTTACTTTTCTATGAGATTATGGATTTCTGACCCTACTAACACTCCTTATGTAAAATTCAAGTACTGTATGTATGCTGTATGCTCTTATAAGAATCCTGAAATATTTATTCTGTGCTTGTGTATGTGAATGTCAATGCAACTATTATTAGAGTGGACTTTAAGCTTTACCGTTGAATGTAAATTCATTATTTCTTTTTTGTACACTTGTGAAAAAGTGGAGTAGTGTTAATTTTTTAAGCCACTGTTGATTATCAGTTTTTTTGTGTATGAAACACAAGTAAAATATCTTTCTTAAACCAAGCCATGCATGCATTTTGGGATTTATTGGTAAGAATCTGTGAAGCTGAAGTTCTGTGAATTACTAAACCTAAGGGTATAAATGGAGTATTGAATGTGGTTGAGGATGTTGATATAAAACCAATCCATGTATTTTTAAATAGAATATAGCTGATGAGGGAATTCCAAGGAGTTTGCTACATTATTGTACATTCACAGAATAAAGCTCAAGTGTCGTGTTAATTGGAACTGTGTAAGAAACTACATAGCTCTGAAATTTCCAACAGGCCCTTTAATCTAGGATCAAAGAGAACAACTGGATTTCTTGAGACATGTCCTGGATGTTTTAAGTTTCCAAACTGCTGACAGTTCAGAATAGAACAATTCCTATTCATTTTTAAGAACCTGCAGCAAGTCTTAAAACATCACAGAAAAGCTCTAATAAAAGAATTCGTATCTCAAAGCATGAACCACCAATGGCCTCATGTGGTCTATTTAGAGTTTTCTTTTGTTACCAGTCTTGTTTTACTGGCAATAAAAAGGTGCTACTCAAGAAAGAGAATCCTTGATTCACTTCTAAAGGCTAGACAAGAGGAAAAAACTTAAGCTTTGGGGAGGGAACTGTTCTTTTATGCAAATGTGCTATCCAAGTACATTTAGATGTATTTTTTCTTAATTTGGTGACTAATCCAACAGCTCCCAAAACGTTCATCAACTGTAGTTACAGTGGTAGCTTAAACACACAGAAGAATACTGTTGTTCTGTATTCATCATAAAGTAGTTCTCTCAATGCCTCAGGCAAAAAATCAGTACAAAGATTTAATTCTTACAGGAATCTTCTACGTTTGATTATTTTTAGATTTTGATTGAATATTTGTTTTTTCTTTTGAGTGCTTCTATTTTCCCCTATGCAAGCCAGTCTGATTCATTCATTTTTGATCCGTGGCCACACACAGCTGGTTTTCCAAGGCTTGCATCTACTAGAATGAACCAAGAGCTGCAGTATGGCTCCAGTTTGCTGGTTTCAACACAAAATTCCATTTACCAATGCTGCCTTTGTTGCAGGTGCTTACTGCAGGGGGACTGTGTGCTTGCGTGCCTCGGGAGAAAAAACATAATCTGAAGATAATCATTCCAGTATGGAGAGCTGATGGAACAGAGAAAAAACTCTCAGAGGAGAGGAGGAGCTCTTGCTGGAATTGTTTGAAAAGAGGCTGGATTGCACTAGGAGGATATACATTCCACACACACACTGTGTTTTCAGAAGACTGAATCAGGAACTTCCCCTGATTTTATACAGATTTTTCCTTATTTGAACCCTGTAGGACAACTGGAGTGCTGAGATGTATGGTGAAATTCGGCTATTTCATAACTAATACACAAATTATACCCTTGACAGCCTTGATTTTGGGCATCCAGGAGGAGGAGAAACCCTTGGCAAGGAGTATGTTTGGAGGTCCAGGGGTAGGTGGGGGCAGAATCTGCACGTTCCACCACAGTTTAGGGTTTACTGTTTTAACACCACACAACAGTGGAACTTGAGAACCAGAGGTGGCCAATAATAACAGCACCAATTAAGAAACAAAAATTTCTTTGATCCTCCTGCTGACAATGAAATGAGCACGACAAAATACACTGCAGAGTTCGCTAACAAGGAAATTACAGCTTTGGGGCTCTTTACCACCTGAACAATTTATGTCTTTCAGGATATAATATATTTATATATACTTTCTGTCAGCATACTGTCTTTGGAAGTCTGGTTTCTATGCATACAAGATCAGTGATCAAAACGATTGGGCTTTTATAACAATAAACCTGAGTTATGTTGTATATTAATTACATCCTGTCATTAAAAAAATGTCTCATTTTACATTAGGCTTCTAAGACTTTAGTCTTCTGCAGTTTCTTTCTGCTCAGTACTTGCATCGTTGCACATCATACGAGGGGATCTGATTAAAAGTTTTCCAATCATCTCACATAAGGGGAAGAACGTAGGACCCAAAACGCATTTCCCAAATTTCATATATGAAAATCAGTCATGGAATTCATCGCAGGTAATTTTGATACCTTTTAGAATCTTCTTTCATTTCATTTCTCCTTCTTCTTCACTTGTTTGATGTGTTTCAAGACCTGCTTGTGTCAACAACTGGGTAAAATAGACCAGGTACAATTTTCCTTCCTTATCCAATTCTCCCCTAGCAGCAGTTCTGTGGAGTTCATGTAAAACAAGTATTAAGGAAGGAGCTGAGCCATTATCCTCATTTGAGTCCTAAAGAATGAGCAGGTTCCTCAGTTTTGCTGTTATTTGGTTGCCTAGGAACTACTGACTGCTCCTCGACACAGACACCTTTTTAAGACAGTGCCAAGAGTCCTGTGTTCTGTTAAGGCTCCTGTAAAGATGCAGAAATACCACTTTAATCAGAAGTTTGGCTTTGGTAAGCGAGTGTACCCTGAATTCCTTTGGTTTCTTCCCCTAAAAGTGTCTGAAGGAGAAAAGAGTGAACAGCTGAGCAGTGGTCACACATAGCTGAATCCACATGAAGCAAATGGACACTCTGGAAAGCAGAGCTGAGGGCTCCAAGCAGGGCAATAATAAATGGTGGCTGTGAAGGGCTTCATGTGGTGACTGGAATCGTATCAGAAGCTGTAGTAGACTCACACATGCCTGAGTGGCTGGCTTGGCTGCACCAAACCTGAACAGACAGAGAATGCACAGCACAGCTCTAACAGAATAAATGCTTTATCACATTGTACTGACCTCGAGCAGGTTAAACCAGCATGCTATGGAATCAATATTGATAGCACATACATTAATTTTCCATTAGCTCTGGGCATGGGCATGCTGTACCCTCTCCTCTCCTGGGTTCATTCTCCTCTCTGTGGATCCCTAGAGGGATCCCTGGAGGATCCAGTGACACTGCTCTGCATTTGCAGGGTGGGGAGTGTGTATCCGAGCACTTACAGAGAAAGCCAACCATATCCTGGGCTCATCCTACAGCATGGCCAGCAGGGGAGGGGATTCTGCCCCTCTGCCCTGCTCAGGTGAGACCAGTCTGCCTCCAGTCCTGCCTCCAGTCCTGGGATCCCAGCACAGGAAGGACCTGGAGCTGCTGGAGCCAGGCCAGAGGAGGCTCCAGGATGAGCAGAGGGATGGAGCAGCTCTGCTGGCAGGAAAGGCTGGGAGACCTGGGATTGTTCAGCCTGGAGAGGAGAAGCTCTGGGGTGACCTCAGTGTGGCCTTTCAGTCCCTGAAGGGAGCTGACAAGAAAGATGGAGAGAGACAATTTACAAGGGCCTGGAGTGACAGGACAAGGGGAATGGCTTCAAACTAAGAGACTGTCAGTTTAGATTATATATTAGAAAAAAACCTTTCCCTGTGAGGATGGGCAGGCCCTGGCACAGGGTGCCCAGAGAAGCTGTGGCTGCCCCTGGGTCCCTGGAAGTGTCCAAGGCCAGGCTGGACAGGGCTTGTAGTAACCTGGTCTAGTGAAAGGTGTCCCAGAAGGTGTCCCACCCACAACAGAGGGTTGGAACTAGATCATGTTTAAGGTCCCTTCCAACCCAAACCATTCTGTGATTCTATATGTAAAAATCTGAGACATGGTTATGTTTGTACAGAACACTCCAATACCCACTGTCAGTGATAATACTGCTTAGGTATCATGGAAATCTGGTATTTCAAAGTGGTTCTACTATGCTGACATTAGGCACCTACTTCTAGAATATTTGTAGTTCAGGTGCCTTAGGCTGGCTTAGAGAACCAACGAACGAAATCCCTCAGCATAAAGTACCACAGAATCATCTCTGCCACACGGTGAGACCATATCTTACACTGCACCATGGATTCCCTTTCATATCCCAGGACTGCCTCCATGAAATCACTCTCACACAGGTATTGCCATCAAAAGGTGCCAGAGACGTGGTGAAGTAAACATCTCTCAGAACACTACACAGCTTGAAAAACACTAAAAATGTTTGCCTGCCAGTGGTGCCCAGAGCTGTGTCACCGTTGTCTGCAAAAAGACAGCAAGTGACTCACCCACATTTAAGAGCTGATGTCTGAAGCGTATTACAGAGCAGACATGCTAGGCTCAAAAACTGGATTTTAAAACCAGGGCCCTGACAGAGTCAGAGGTACTAAGCTGGGCTTCACACCAAACAGAGCAGCCCTAAGGCTGTTGTCACTCCCACTCCTCAGCTCCCTCGTTCCTTCACTGTGCTGGGGGGACATGTGGGAAGTGGGACATGTCCTGAAGTGACAAACCCATTTATGCTGCCAGGTGGGGAACGGTGTCCTCCAGGCACAGGTACATAAAGGGGGTGTTGGGCACACCCACGGGGCACAGTGTTAGGTGAAGGGCGACCATGTCACTGATGTGCCACCCCAGCAGGAGTCATACCTGAACCTCCTACCAAATGTGAGACCCTGAAGGGCTCCCTGGGAGCTCAGCAGTGGGTGGTGCATCAGTGCTGGGGCATTACCCGTGAATTCAGGTTTCAGCACTGAGATGGGATAACTTTAGAGCAGGCTCTGGCAGCCCCGTTCCAGCTCCTTTGGCAATATTTTATGGACACTTCACGTGTCTTGGCACCACTTGAGCTGCACTGAGGAGAATTAGAAAGTCCTTGCCCATTAATTACAGGAATAGTGCTGCACAACAAGCCTGACGTAGTAATTGTCAAAACACATCAATCACAGCCACCCCAGACTTTTAATCCTGCAACAGTTTTCCTGTTAGATAAATCCTTCAGCTTTTCTGGGGCTCGAATTCTACTCAGTGCAGCCTCAGTGGGAGCAATGTGTGTGGTTCTGGGGGAAGCTAGACTGAAAATATCCTAAGCCCCTGGTGTATCTTAACCCTCATCAAGGGAGGCCTGGATCACTCCCTACCTTGAAGAACTTCCTTCTGTAGGTGTTTCAAGCATCCTACCTGACGTGTCCCAGGTGTGAAGTGGTGTGCTAAGCAATTACAAATCAAATCAACTCTGTGCACTAGGACTTAAGGCCTTCCATGCATTCCCACTCCTACCCCCAAATTCTCTACACTGTTAAAGCCTTTACTGACTGATGTCCAACTTCCTCATCATCAGCTATGGTGCAAACAGCCTCAGGCTCAGTAGGACCCAGGACCTTGTTCTGTGGGCTGGCACAAGAGGCTCAGGACCTGCCTAGAGCAGCTTTTTCAACGTGGCTCTTCCCAGATGCTGTGAACCCCGACTGTGAGCAGTTCCATCCTGCTCCAGGGCCACATGGTGACAGGAAAAGAGGCTTAATTTTGCTGAACTCACTCTCATCTTTCACCTTCAGTGCAGGTTTCCTGAGGGGTATGCCAGATAAGGGACAAGCCTAAAATAATGAAAAATCTAGCCTAGAATCTGCTTGTCTTCTTATATGCTTAAAAGGGGATTATGCAACTCTTAGGTACTGACATTTGAGAAAATGATCCACAAAGCTCCTGATGGGTGTTTACACAATAAAGAGGATCTGCCTAACCCCAAGGGTGTGTAAATTGAGTTAGTCCAGCTACTTGCAGACTCAGAAAGTTCTTTGAAATATAAGCAGCCACCAGGCATCACAAAAGCTACCCTAATCTTTCCAAAGGCACATGTAACAATCTCTTGTTCGTCTACTTCAGTGCAGTCACAATATAAATGTAATCCTGAAGACGAGTTGCATCTCACCCTGATGAGTGACTGCACTGAAAACAGCAGGCACAAGTGTCTCCTTCTGTTCTCAAGGAACAAACGACACAAAAAGGTGAAACAAGTTTTATTTTATCCTCAGGCTCCCTTCACACACCCAAGGGTAAGTCTCAGCTGGCCACACTGAGTCAGATTCTGACCAGCAGCACAAGCAAAGGGATATTTATTAGCTAGAAAGTGATAAGAGTGTTATGTGACTGAATGCTTTTACAACATTAGAAGGTAGCAGAGATTCAAAGAGTGACAGGTCAGCCCAGGTCACTAAATGCACTTACTTTGAGTCACAGGGAGTGGCTAGTCTGCTTACAGAGCTCGCTAATGGCCCCTTGGGTCGAGCAGGCTTTCACAGATGCACAGCCCATATCATCTTTAAAGCTGTCAAATATGCTGTTGGCTCACAGCAGGAACTGCTGACCTGGGAGTTATATTGCTCCTTTATTTTAGTATCTAAGACAAAATTAACATTCCTACGAAGCATCTTGGCTTAGGCCCTTATTGTGCCCTGCTGGGCCCCCCTGTGGACCTGCCAAGCCGTGAGGGTTCATGCATTGATATGCACACAGGCTGCTGCAAAGCAGCCTGGAAGGAACGGGATATTGCAGTGCTGTCACGCCAAAGCCTTCGCGGCCTGATCGATATTGATGGTGCCGTTGGTTCTGCATTGATCAGCTTCCAGAGCAGAACCCCCACAGCAAGTGAGTTCTGCAGCAAAGCTCTGCTGCCACCGTGCCTGCCCGAGCTCTGCGGCTCTGTGAGATAATAAATAGGTCACGGGCAAACTGCAGGTGTGTGTGCAGCCCAGATGTTACTGTGTGCAGTGAGCACTTACAGGAGGGCTGCACACCCCACAGGGTAATTTATGTTATGAAAAGTCTTGTCCTTCCCCTACAGGAGGTTTGTACTAAAATCTCTTTAACCCCAGGGGTGCTTGTCCGTGCTCCCTGACCTCGGTGAGTGAGGACATGTGTACACTCCTCCATAAATGTCTGTACTGTTGGCTGTAGGTGCCAGTGGGCTTCGGGCTGCTGGTACCTGCTCTGTGCGAAGGCATAGGGCTGGCTTCAAAATCCCTAAGTGCAGCCAATCAATGGTGGCACTATGGTGGCAAATGGGATAGATGACCTGATGCTCACCACAGGGCAAATAATGATTTGGTTCATCCCATCCTGAAAGGTCCCAAGTTTCTTCATGCCTGTGCAGCTGGGTGAGGTCATTTCCTCTGCTCTGGTAAGTTAGCTCAACCACAAGTCCTGTGGCCTTTTTTAAATGCATGGAGGAAACTACGTCTTCCTGTATTTTCCATGTACTTGCTTCCCCTCCCATACTCCAGCTCCCCTAAAGGGCAGAACTGGGCATATTCAGCAAGGCTGGATTTCTGCCCATGTCTGGACACACATTTAAAATGACAAACCTGTCCAAACACTTCCTGTCTAAGCCCATCGTGTCGGCTTCTCTTCTGCTCTCCTACCCACCCACCTACCCCAAACTCCGTTCCAGAAAACTCATTAAAATGCTTTTAAATGCCATTTTACAACAGATGCCTCATGGTTTTTTAGCTGTTTGTAAATCTGAGTGGCCAATGGCCGACGCAAAACAAGAAGTCAAACATCCCCAAACCCCAGCAAGCCAATCCTTCCCTAGCAACACTTACACATCCAGGACAATCCCAGCTGAATGCTCAGCATAAGCTCCCACGGACTCATTCACTGACTCGTCCAAAGCCCTTTTCTGTACGTAGCTGTTGTGGATATGATTCCTCCAGTCAGACACATGACCTACATTCTTGATCAGATAAGATAATGCCTCTGGATGTTGTAAAGTAGATGTGTCTCAGTTACTCTCCACCTTCCAAACCAGTTGAGCTTAGTCTGTGTGACTGACCTAAGTGTCTCATTTCTGATAGTAGGTGCCATCTGCATGTTTTTCCTTAAATAATTTTGTATCTTCTTATACATTATTCATTTAGCAGCATTTGGCGAAGAAGAAATCCCCTGAGGATGTACAGAAGGTCCCGAAGATTCACACTGGTCACATTCTATCTGTTGTAAGACATTTTGTCGCCAGAATCTTTCCATGACCCTTGTGGGTGCCATCCAACTCAGGATATTTGATGATTTTTTGATTACAGCTTTGTTATATATCATCACCGTTGTGGAAAACTATGGCACAGAAATTGACTGGGTTTTTTGTTAGCACACTTTTGTATGTAAATCAGGCCAATGAGTAATTAAAAATTGTATTGCACTGATTTGACAAGACCCATTTTTCGTAAAACCGTGGTTTTGCATTTTGCTCTTTACTTACCGTGCCAGTCTTGCCTTATTTTTTTCCTGACACAAATTTCAGGCCCTTTGCCCACTAATTTAGCAAAGTGGCTCAGCCTCTTTCACAGGTCTCTCTCCAGAGTTCCAAGAGGTGTTAAAAATACTCAGTCACTGAAGGGACCTGAGCCAATTCTTGTATTGCTCTTGAATGAAGACAAAGAATCATGGAACAGAATCCCAGAATGGTTTGGGTTAGAAAGGACCTTAAAGCCCATCCAGTTCCAAACTCCTGCCATGGCAGGGACACCTTCCACTGTCCCAGGCTGCTCCAAGCCCTGTCCAACCCAGCCTTGGACACTGCCAGGGATCCAGGGGCAGCCACAGCTTCTCTGGGCACCCTGTGCCAGGGCCTCCCCACCCTCACAGAGAGGAATCTTGTCTATATATCAAACCTAAACTTCCCCACTTTCATTTTGACCCCACTATTTCTGGCCAGGTCCTGATGAAGAGTCCCTCTCTGGCTTCTTTGTAGGCTCCTTCTGACAGTGGGTGGCTGCTATAAGGTTTCCATGCATCCTTCTCTTCTCCAGGCTGAACAGCCCCAGCTTTCTCAGCCTGTCCTCACCTCTCTCACATATTTATCTCACCTGCCATCAGCTCCAGGTTCTCTTACACAGGCAAAAATACAAATGCATGTAAAGAGATGATCAGTCCTTGTATTTTTGTAGTATTCTGTTTTAACTGTCATCACAGCAAAGGTCTGTTTTATATTTAACAAAGAAGAACAATCATTTTAGGTGAAGCTTGTGGGCCAATACTTTGATAAAATAACAATCACTACTGAAAATCCCCACACAGCACATAAGAAACCTGTCTAGAAATGTTCTCATGTCTTACACTCATTTTTGGCAGGTATTTATCCAGCAATTTCTCATTTCCTTCAGTGTTCTCACAGTCTCTCAGGGCCTGTTTCTTATCTCATAAACAGTCACCCTTTTATTAACAGTGGGCTGTACTGAAGCTTGGACTCTAATGAAATCTTTTACTCGGGCCACAGTGAAGTGTAATAATCAAAATAATGCCACTGCCAACTGCAGTTTAGTGTAGGACAGGGAAATGTCACAGACCTGATTGTCAAGGCCATGTACATGCTGCTGCAAACAGAGTCCTAAATCCTACTTCTAAGTATCTCATTCCACAGTTCCCTGGTGCAAAAGACCAGAAATTTTGCAGTGGGTTCATTTTCAATTGCTCACATAATCAGTACAGTTCTTCTGAACTGTTTCCTTTAATATGAAATTGCATACATGACACACTTTCTCTTCTTTTCTCTAGAGCCCTGATTGTCCTATTCTCAGAAAAATGTCTCAGAGACAGTGTCAAAAATTATTAGAAAAGAATTGGAGCTTTTGGCACATGAAAATATGTGGGAGAGTCACGGATAAGGGAGCTTTTCTGTAAAAAGGAAAGAGTTAAAGGGATTGATTTTTGAACTGTGAATGTTTCATTTTGCCATTTTCAGCTCCTTGAGACGTGGCAGTTCACATTCCTCTGGCTGACCGGCAGCTTAGGACAACCCCCTCGAAATGGAGATGCTGTCAAGTCCGTCTTCTGCGTGACGAGGACAAGCACGAAATAACAGAAACAAACCAGGAATCTGATCGTGCAGTGGGCAAATGGCACAAGGTCTTTCATCAGCCTCTAGTTTTTAACAGGGATGAAATGTAACATGCCACGGTAAAAGCTGGGGGCGAGTTTGTCTTTGCTGGCACGTTTTGGAAGAAGTGCATTTTTACTCACACTTCTTTTCTCTGTCAGCACAAGACATTTTGTGCTACAGCCACAGAGCTGGGCTTCTTCCTCAAATACACCCAGCAAGGTCACTGCAACCACTCTTTTCCCCTGCTAATATAAGATTATCATGGCTTACTGTGAATATGGGTAAGAAAAAGCTCGTGTAGGCTCAAGGCATCAGCAGGCACTATTCCTTTCCCACTCGAGCAACGTTAATAACAAAGCATCTGTTCTTCCTCAGTGCCTGCTGTGGGCAATGACCACACCAGATCCTGCAAGAAATGGTGCTACTGCTGTGAGAGAAATTGGCCAGAACTTTTTGGTAGTTGTCTGCTTAAGAAGTCCAGAACACTGAGTGGAGCCTGATGAAACCATATCCTTAGAGCTGGAGAAGTATTTAGAGTTTCCTTGTTGCATTGGAGATCTCTCTCACTTGCTAGGAGAGCTGGCCTTTTCTGTTCTTCATGCCTTTTTATTCTAATTCACTTTTGCCTGGTGATTACTCAGGGAGTTGTTACCAGTAAAGCACCAGCTCTCTAATGCAGAAAAAAATCAAGTAGCATTTGGTGGTAGTTATGATCCTTATTATGCAGAAGTTATTTCCTTCAAGAAATCAGCTGTTTTCTTTCCCTGTGAAAATTTTTAGGAGGGAGTTTCTGAGATGGGACCTCACATAGCTGACTGTTGGTCTGAACGCTGGCTTTTGAACTCTTTTTTTTCTGAACAGTACCAGGTAAGAAAATTTTAGCTGCTTTTGAATACTCCATCTAAAAGAAAATCCCTTGTTTTCAAATATGTGAAATGTTATCCATGTTTTCTTAGTCCCCAGTGTTGCACGCTGTCATAAATAGTTTTACTCCAAATCATAAATATGAGATTATGCTGTTGAAGACTTAGCAGACGTTCCAGATGAGGATGTTTATTCTTTTCTGTAAGTCTTGCTTAACCACCACTGAACTTTTCATGCTCATTTTTAAAGCAAACACAGAAGTCTCACTGAAAAACAAGTGGAGTAAGCCATTAATTCAAACAGAGCAGCTTGAAGAATGAAGTTCTTTAAACTGTAAATAAGGCTACAGTTTCTTCATTAGTATAATGAGTACCTGTATTTTTGGACAAGGCACTTGAGACTGATAGCTCTTTCTAGAGAAGATGAGGCTTTCAAAAAACTCTGTAGCCAAACTGGAAACCTGCTGCACCCCTGGAAGTAGGAACTCCACAGGCAGGATGGAATTAATACCACTTTGTTTTGAATTCAAGCATGAGGACATTCATCTTGCACAACTATCAAACAGTGTTGAAGCATTTTTGTACCTGGTGTCCCAGTAAAAGTAATAATGGCATTGCTGGAACAGGTCACAGGCTTTAGATGGACTGTGCCACACTCCAGTCCCTGCCTGTTAGATGTGTCAGCAGCTTCCTACAAGAACCTTGTGTGAACTTGAACTGGGGTCTTCAGCTATAAACACAAATTAAACACAGGGCAGCAGTGAAGGCCTTGAAAATATGGGCACATGCTGAAGCAGAGCCCCCAGCAATAAACTGATCATTGCTGATCAGACACTGGTGGTTTAACACACCCTGGAAAACTGGGGAAGGACTGCTTTGGCTGTGAGGTGGTGGTGGGGACAGCAAGTGCAGCAGCTTATCAAGAGATTCAAAAGGAAAAAACCCGCAGGAATGCTAGCACCAACCAAGAAACAAGCCACAGGCCAAGACACATTTAGTAGCCTGGGGAAGTAACACCCCCAGCACTCTGCAGTGAACAAGTGAATGGCTTCGAACTGTCTAGAAAATGAAACACTTCCGAAAGGAGAAAATATTGAATTTGCGAGTTGTAAAGAAAGGGGAAATTATTTCACAAAACTGATCACCCTCACCTCATGGACTGAGATCATCAAGGACTGGGGCTCTTGGCCCTGCCTATAGGACACCCTTTCATGGCACTGACCACTTACAGCTAAATTAGAATAAAGTTGTTAAAATAACCCATGTGATTATGTGGTGGTGGTTATTAATAGTAAGTACCAACAAGCATTAATTGTGTGTATTGTTAATATCTAACAAGTCAAGTGGGGTTGATTTTTAGAGTTTAAAGCTGCCTTTGTTTATCTGGCTTCTAAATGTTCCTATGACAGCAGTCTCCTTTTCCCTCAGTAGTACAGTTGTAGTCAGCTGCAGCATGGAAAGGGATCTACTAAGGAATTTTTTTTTCTCAGTAGTGAAGGAATAAAATATCTGATGTTTAGTATTACATCTAGTGTTTATGTATTTCATGTCACGTAGGAGAAATGGGCAAGATTTACAAAGTCTAGTGAGACTCATCTCACCTAATCTGAGAAGTCTGCATCATAGATACCTGCATCTGATCTAATCTTTACGTCTCCTTTCATATCCAGTGGAGGGAAATAAACTCTTCTGAAATTCTAGTCATTCGTCCTATCTCTGAGTGAGATGAGGTGACCCTTGAAAGGCCTATTTCTGTCTCTTTGTCCAGAGAGCCCAGACAACGAGCTCCAAGGTGACAGTCTGCACCACGAACATCTCCATTTTGACAGGGGAATCTCACCCTGTGGCTGTTGGGGATGTCTGCTCCTGGAAGCTTGTCTAGCCAGAGGTTCCTCTTCTGTCTCTTCACAGGGGAAAGCTACTAAAATATTGATTTAGACAGAGCAGGAAAGCCCAGCAAAATTACTTCTTGTTATTTCTAATCTTCTTCAAGCTGTTCAGTTTCTGAAGTCAAGTAGGTATTGATTAGTCATTAATAAGTCCTGAGTGAATCAGTTAAATTAGTTGCATATTTTTTTTTGCCCTGGTTAAACTGTTCCCAGTCTCCCCTCTCCCTGAGCCTTGCCACTCCCTGCTCTGCTCCCCAGTTTGGATCCCATCAGAGTTCTGTTTGGGTGTGGGAGGAATGCAAGTTTCTAGTTTGATGAAAAGATTACCAGGTTATTGTTAATACCAAACAAATCAAGTGGGGTTGATTTTTAGAGTTTGAAGCGTCCCTTGTTTCTTCGGCTTCCTAATTCTAAAACTAGAATTATTCTGGGGAGCAAGGGAGGATGACAACGCAGTTTGTACTGGGTAAGGGGAGAGGATGACTGACGGAATGAAATCCAGGCTCTTCTAGAGGTCACCATCTCACAATATAGGACAAACAGGCACAGAAAGAGGCAGTGCTGGAGGGCTGATTGAAGGGATTCAGGGAACAATGAAAAAGCCAGAAATGAGGCAGTGTGACTCCTGAGTCCGAGATTTCCTTTCCTCGGGGTTGAAAAGCAACTGCTGACTGAACAGGCTGGACCTCAAGAGATGCAGACATGAAAGATCACGGTGGAGAAGACCTGCAGTAGGTCTGATCCCCAGAACAAATCCTACTCCTTCCCCAGGATCTTTTGGCTGCTGTGAGCCCAACACCACCCTAAACTCTGCCAAGCTGCTGTACCCAAGGGCTTCATGCCATAGAAGATGATTTGGGAAGCAGTGGGGAAAAGAACCACTACAACTGGCCAAAAAATATACAAAAGACAAAAAATACACTAAAAGGAAAACTATTTGCCACGAGATTCAAGGCTGTTGAAAGGAGATAACACAGATATGTAGGAGTGTACCTGTCATGGTGGCTGCTCTTGGGAGCTTTGCTCAGAGCACGTGTGCTTGCATTTGCACTAAAATAGCTCCCAGACAGAGGAAGAAATAAATTTAAAGTGACAGCTGCTCGAATTCAAGGTCTAGTAAAGACTCTAGGGATGTATTCTTCTACAGACTGCAGACAGATTAAAGGCATGGAACAAACACAAGTGGTTTACACCGGCTGCATGTTGCTGACTCAATGGAAAAAAAAAGTTGTATTCCTTCTGCACATATCCCAGCACCATCACCATCTCCCCAGCCTGCTGGGCAAATTTGGAACATGGTTCAAGGTGCCTCCATTGGCTCTCAATCTAGATTAGGGTAAGCATGACATGAAGGTACAGGTAGTGAAAGACAAAAAATGCTGTAGAACATTTTGTGCCCCCTTGTCTTTCCTTCTCTGTCAGCAGGCTGTTAGTGTGCCTTTGGATTCTCGGAGCGATTCCAGAGTGTCCCAGCCTGCCTTTCCAGGACTCCCGAGGCAGATCCACTGCGGCCTGTGCAGATCTCGGGGTGTACTTCTGCTCCTACTGTGCAAATACACTAAACTTGGCTCTGTTATTACATGAGAGTAAAGAGAACACATCCCAACCTGTCCCACTCCTATTCCTGAGACGCTGCTGGTTTTCTCTGAATTAAGAGTTTTGAATGCTAGGTGAAAGTGCAAAACTTTTGGATTGGAATGAAGTGGTTGTTCCTTGATGCAATAAAGAGGCTGGCAGTTGGCTGCCTGGCTAGTCCAGCGTTTAAAAGGATCTTTTCCTACCTAGGCCCAGAGGAAAGCACAACAATGTTCAAGGGGGTTTCTTGGTTTTCTCTTGTTGTTGTTTTTGTTAACGGGCTTGGGGTTTGGGTTTTTTTGTTTGGTTGCTTGGGGGGTTTTCTGCTGTTGTTGTTTTGTTTTAGTTTTGTTACAGTGGAAGGGGAAAAGCATTTTTATTAACTTTGCTCCCACTGAGGTCTTTGAGAGCACCTGAAGGGACAAACTTCTCACAATCTTAAAACAACGGAGATAGATAAAATTCTGAGCTCCTCAGTCATGAGCTGCTGCAGCAATTTAACCGGCTTGTGTTTGGGCCAGCCCCATGTTCTAGAATGTTTTATGCACCTTTGGTTCAGGTTGCTTCACTTTGTAATTCTTGGAATTTGGGTTTTGTTGGGTTTGGGTTTCTTTTCCTGATAGATCTGTTTTGTGAGGAGCAGCTGATTTAAGTCTGCATTAACAATGTTTTCTTGCATGTCTATCCTGGTGTAATAATAATTGGTGGATGTTATTTCTTGCCTGTTATCTCCCAGCTTTTGTCTTCCGCTGGCTGGATCAGGTGTTCATGGGAAGCACAGGTCTCTCACCTCGCAGTGTGCATCACTGCTTGCCTGTTCAGTAATGCACAAAAAGTGAGAACTGGGGCTTTGAAAGGAGTTGTTCGAGCAGTTATTGATCCTTCAGAAAGAAAACATGTAATATGTTTTGAAATTCTAACAACTCTCGTTCTTATTGGCATGAAAAAATTCACGTCCCAGAAATAGACAAGTGAAAGATTATGAAAATTTAAAAATGCAAAGTCATGATCACAGCTGAGTATAAGCAGATTGTTTATCTGTTTATTTAAATTTCATTTACTCAAAGCACTTACCTTGGACCACTGGACAGTTTTATAAGTTTGTTAAATGTAAAATTCCAGCAAACTTTCTGTCCTTAAAAATACCTTATTCCTCTGCAAATCTAAAGCTCCTAAGCTCACTGTAATAAAACCCACTAACCACATTATATGTTGAGAGACTAACACCGTGTCTTGTCGTATCTAGGAAGGAGGTGAATTCAACATTCAGGTCACCGAAAGAAAATATCAGGCTAATGGGTTTCTGCCATCTGAAAAGGTTGTTGTGTGCCAAAGCAGCTCAGGAAATAGGAATTCACTCAGTGTCACGTGGGGAGAAAGAGGATTTCCAAGGAAAAGAGACAAACAACTAAGCTTTATAGATAAAAAGCAATATATTGAAATTTTCAAATGTGAAAACATCCCACTTCAAAATACAGATATGCTGTGCTCTGTGGGTATCACTTAACAAGAGAATTTTGGAAATTAGTGACATCCAGCATCAAAAATCCTGTAGCAACCTGCTGACAGTCACAGGCTGCTCTAGCAGGGTCTGTCCTGTAATAATTCCCTTTCGTATTCTGTTCTGGTTCGTAATGAAATGCTGTCATCAAATAGTGCTGCTAATGAACCTTGTCAGCGTCTGTGTAAATAACAAATTACATTAAAGACGGTTGGAATACATCTTGATATAATTTAGTGAGCACTTCAGCAAGCTTCTCACAGGAGTTCCTGCTAAGTCTGCAATGAAAATGCTGATCAGTGTGAGGTCAGAGGCACAGCCCGGACCAGTGGCATAACACAAGTGCGTGTGTGGATGCAGAGGTCAAATGACAGTGAGGATGCAAGAGGTGACCAAATGGTTTTCTACCTCACCTGAAACTTCAAATCCTTGCAGGTCCTATCCCTGACACACCAGCCAAAATTGGTCTTAAGGGATGCTACTAACTCTCCAGTGAGCCTCTTCCAGAGCTTAGCTATCCTTAAAGTGGCAAGTGTTTCTGGTGTGTAATGTAAATCCTCTTTGCTGCAAATTAAGCAGATTACTTCTTGCCCTCCTCCAGAGGACACAGAGAACAATTGATCACTGTTTTTGTTGTAATAACCTTTGATAAACTGGAAGACTCCTCTCACCTTTCCCCAACCTCCTTATTTATCATCTAAACAAATCTTCAGGACTGTGATTTTGGGAAAAAACGTTCTCTTTCTTGCTCTCTGTTGGATATTCTTTATGTTCTTGCTTCTTTAAATGTGGTACTCAGAGCAGGAACCAAGCTCTCACTAGTAACAAGTAGAGCAGAATAATTACCTCCCTTGTCTTACACACAACACTTCTGATAATATACTCCAGAATGAGATTTTCTGGTTTTTTGAAAGTGTCATCTTATGGCCTGTGAACTGCTCTAACCCCAGATATTTTCTGCAGTGCTGCTCACTCATTTGATTCCTCGTTTTGCTCTATTTGCTCTGCCCTTCCTGACTGCACCTTTTTGAATGTGTCATTATGAAATTTTGTCTTATTTCAAACTCTCCCTCCCAAATTCACAAGGTTCTTTTGAATTCCGGGACGCTTCCCTATTTCCATGTTCTAGTTTGGCATCAGCCAAATTTTGTGTGCATGGCAGTAGCATGTAAGGTGCTACTAAAATAATTTTGCATCGTTGGATGCGTGATAGACCCTTGCAGGAGTATGCAGAAAATGTCATTCCAAATTGACAGAAACCATAGTTTAAACACTGGGTTTGGTTTTTGGGGGTTTTTTTCAGAGCCAATTGTTTATCAGCATTGTGGTGATTTAATCCACACCATTTCTAGGATATAACCAGGTTGCTTCTTGAAGTCTATCTGCAAATTCAGGTACATAAAATCTAAGTTTCAGTTTGAAGAGAGGAGAAGGAAGAAGTCAGAGTTGGAGGAAAAGGTCATTAAAAGGAATGTTGACCTACATGGTCAACAAAAGAGAAGAAAAGAAAGTGTCCTGGAGAAAAGGAAGATGAGGCCAGGCACAAGGATTCACAAAGGTTTTCTGGAAGAAAAGGAACAGAGGAATATTAGCAGACAGTTAACAGACATACTGCAGGCTGAGAAGTAAGTGTGAAAAGAGACACGGTTTTCTTTAGTAAGGAGTGGACCAGATTTGAAGAACAAAATTAATTTGGAAAGCAGACAGATCATGTCACCAAAAGACAAATTCTTGCAGAACTGCTGAACGTCACAAGCTAAAGCAGAAGTGTGTTTGGGACATAGATCCCAACTCTTGCTTATGGAAACAACTCCCTTTTGGATGGAAAGGGAACAGAGAAATCAGGGCAGTAACCTCAAATGGCAGGAGGGGCTTCTAATAGGAGATTGAAAATGTGGATGACAGGTAAACAACCAGATGAAGGGAAAGAGCAGCAAGAGATAATAGATGCTTGTTTATCTTCTCCTAAAATAGATGTTGCTCACTATGGCAAGCATGGGAATTGAGATGGATTATACATAGTGCAAGCTTAACTCACATAGGCTTTTTCAAAGCTGTCTTGCTAAACCATAGAGATTTTAAGGAGTTTAACCCTTGAAGAAGCTGTATTTGATTTACCACTTTGTCAAGAGCCCCATCAGCACCGTGGCCAGCAGAGGTATTTAAAGTTGTACGTCTGTGTAAAGAACCAGACACTTACTGGGTGCCACTTCTCGTGATGCAAACCCCTCCTTGCTGTGCCTTCTTTCCGTGTGGGAGCAGTCTGGGATTTCCCTATACATTTCCTGTCACTTAAACTCTGTGTAATCCAGGGTGACAGCACAGTGGGGTGAGCCAAGCCCACTGGTGCCCGTGTAATTGGATGCTCCTGTGCACAATAAGCACCTTTTGCTGCACAGTTCCCAGTGCCTCTCATGTGTGAATCATTCTGTTCTGCTCATGCTTCCTTCACTCTGCATCGTTTTGTTCCTCAAGGGCATTTTGTTCTCACTTAAAGAAGTCCACATCCTCCTCCCTTTTGATGCTTCCCCGTAGCTCAGTTATGTTTAAGAGCTGAAAGAGTTGAACCTTAATTTCAACTCACTATAACCTTACTTCAGGTTGTCCTTGTCTGCTTTCTGGGGCACCAGTCAGCACAAACTCAGTCTCTGTGCATAAGTAACTAGCTGTAAGAAAGGTAGATGCTCTTCAGACAAGGGCACACAAGGTTCTTTAAGTAGGGGGAAATAAGGAAGTGGTTATAGAAATGTTACAAGGGGCCAACTGAGACATCAAGACCTTTTGGACAACTGGGAATTTTTCCCTGATATTATTCTGGGCACTGGCTGTGGTAGAGACCACAATGGGGGGTATCAAGTAAATGAGATCTGAGGAAAAAGAGGGGCTGATCAAGGAGAGATGGTGTGGCCAGAGTTCAAAATGCAGTTTTTTTCAGCCTTTTGACTCCTGTGTATGTGACAATGCAGATGCCATGAAGAGCAGTGACGGGGAGGACCCAGAAACAGCAAGGTTTTAAGGAGCTCTGTACTTCTGAGCAGAGAACGAGTGGTACAGCTTTGGGATGGGGCAGTGCTGACTCTTGGCATTCCTAACAACAAGCCTGAGGTGGGTCCCTGGGGTAGACTTGGCCTGGCTTGACAAAACTATTCCAGAGTCCGTGCTCCAGGAAGCTGTGAGAATAACAAATGCTGCAGTGAGATACTGTGGGGAGCAGATTTCTCTGTTTTCACAGTGCTCGTAGATGGTGATGTACCAGCAGAACTGAGAGGTACTAAAGTATCCACATGCAAGAGGAAGTTTTCCCTAGGGATTAGACCTGCAGAAAAATGAGAATAATAATTTAAAATCTAGTTGCCTTATACTCACAGCCTATGTGCAATATATCCCTTCCCAATCCCCAGGTCCTTTCAGAACTCAGGACTTGTGTTTCGTGAGCCATTGGAACTGTGACTGACTGGTTCCCCCCAAAATGGGCTGGTTAATATGCTCTGTGGTAGCCATAGAGGAAAACGTGCAGTTCAGTATCTTCAGCACCAATCAGTTCTGGGATTTGCTTTTTGACCTTCACTCAGTACTTCAAAATCCCCTCTTCAGGTCTGCTGGGCAATAGCTGTACTGCCTCATGCATAAGTACTGAAAAGTAATCAGCAGCTGCAAGCATTTGTGGTGTGGAAGTGCTCCACACCATGGTGGCATGGAAGCTTTCCTCCTCGGGCTTTGCAAATCACTCCAGGAAGAGAATTTATGCATCTCCTTCCCTGAGGAAGAATACTGACCCAGGGTTACAGGGTCACTTACACCTTGTGCAGGTTGTACCTCGAGTTTTGGGGGCAGACTTGTGTGCCACGATAGAGGAGAGATCTAAAGTGATTAGAGACCTGTAAAACTGTTAGGTGGGGTACAAAGATGGTGAAGGGCTGAAAGGGAAGGCACAGGAACTGCAGTTCAGGGCACTTGGCTTGTTCAGCTGGAGGAGACTGAGGTCAGACCTCACCAGGGTCAGCAACTTTCTCATGAGGGGCAGCTGCCACCTCTGCTCTCTGTGACCAGGGACAGGGCCCAAGGGAATGGCTGGAGCTGTGTCAGGGCAGGGTTAGATTGGATGTTAGGAAAAGGTTCTTCCTCCACACAGTGGTCAGGCACTGCCCAGACTCCCCAGGGAATGGTCACAGCCCCAAGGCTGCCAGAGCTCCAGGAGCATTCGAACAACGCTCTCAGGCACAGGGTGGGATTGTTGGGTGCCTGTGCAGGGCCAGGAGCTGGACTTCAATGATCCTTGTGTATCCCTTCCAGTGATGCAGGGAATTGATGCAGCTTTCACAGATGTATCCTGCAAAGGGTGGAACTAAATGCCACACGGGAGTGTGGGTTATAAAATGTATTACAATGTGTATGAAAACACAGGACTCAACTTTCCGGACATTACTTAACTTAGACATGGTATTACATTTTATTGGTAAGAAGCTTATTATCTTCTCTCTTTTTTTTGTCTGTGGAATAACCACAATAACAGCCCGACAGTGATAAATGTGTTGCTTTCTTGCTGCCAGCCTGAGAGTTCTGAGAGTCTGCAAACTGAACTTGGAATGTTATTACAGAGAATCAATATGTGTGGCCCCAGCTCTGATCTTCAGAACAGATAACTGTCAAAGCCTGCATTTAATTTCCTTCCAAATATTAGGCTATTTTAGCATGATCTTTGTAACAGATTACATTGCTGTAAACATTACTGGGTAAAATAAATGAATCATTCTTTAACTTTACCATTCTTTGTTATTGTTGTGATATTATCTGTAGTGACTGCCTTCAACCCTAAACTTTTATCCAGAAACATTGTGGACTTGCACAAATAACTTCAGCCTTAGCTAAGTACAGTTTCAGGGCCAAAATCACCAAAGTTTTCATTCTTAGCCAAGTAGGGAGTTTGGGAGTATTCACTGAATTTTTTCAACAAGCAATGACTTGGAGTTGCTCTAAAATTACTTTCTGGATAGTACAACTCAGCTAATATAATCCAGCGGGGGTTGTGTAACAAAATTAGCAGCCTTTTAGGTTCTAATTAGGACCTTGAATTCAGCTGAACGTGGGGTGTGCTCCTGCCTGTGAAGCCCTGACACTGTAGCCATCTGAAAAAATAAAGGGCAGCTGCTGACAATTTCCTCTCTGGGCCGCACAGCAGCACTATGAGGGTAAAGAAAGGCTTTTTGTTAATTGAAGGAGGACTAGCTTTAGATTAGGTATTAGGAGGAAGTTCTTTACCATGAGGGGGTTGAGATATGCCCATGTGGCTCAGACAGGCTGTGGTCTCCTCATCCCTAGAAGTGTTCAAGACCAGGCTGAATGGGTCCCTGAGTAACTTGGGCTAGAGGAAGGTGTCCCATGGTCCCTTCCAAACCAAACCATTCTGTGATATTTGCTGAAAGACCAACAGAGTGGGACACGAGAAAGCCAGGAAGTGTCTGGAGTGCACTAATGGTAACTCCCTGATACAGGTGATTGAGGAATCAAGGAGAGGAAGTTCTTTGCTGGACCTGATGCTTATAGACAAGAAAAACTGGTCTGGAGTGTGAAGCTTGCGTCAACCTTGGATTTAGGACTCATGCAGTGGAGGTAAGGATTCTGGGAGGAGGGAACTGGGAAGATAGCAGCCTCTGAACCTCAGGCTTCAGCAGAGTGGGCTTTGGCCTGTTCAGCTGTTGCTGAAATAAGAACCCTGTAGAAGATGGGTCTGGAGAGGAGTTCAGGAGATTTCAAAGTTTTACCTTCTCCAAGCTAAAGAATGTACAGACAATCAGATGAGAGTGGAAGAAAGGCTGCATGAATGATCGAGGAGCTCCTGGCTCAACTTTAATATTAAAAAATAAGTACACAGAAGGTGAAGGAAGGAACAAGTGACCCCACAGGAATATAGAGAAGCTGTTCAACGTGCATGCAAGTATAGGATAAGACAGCCAAAGCTCAGCTGGAGTTGAATGTCAGGAAGGGTGGGAAAGGCAATGTGTGCTGGCAGCAAAAGGAAGATGAGTAAACTGAGGGCTCACTGCTGAACGAGGTGAGGGAGATGGAGACAAAGCCAAGGTGGTAAGATGGAGGATTTAGAGAACCCGAGCTCATTAGGTTCACCTCGGTCCCTGGGAGGATGCAGAGCAAATAACCCTGTAAACCATTTCGAACCCTGTGACAGACAAAAAAGTGATTGTGGGTCGTAGGCATGGTTTCACGAAGGGCAGACCAGGTTTGATCGACCTGATGTCTTTCTACAATCACACCACCACGTCACTGGATGAGGGAAGAACGGTGGGTTTTGTTTAGCCTGACTTGAGTAAGACTTTCAGTGCTTAATCCTGTAACACTCCTACAGACAAATGGACGGATTATGGCCTAGATAAGTGGATACTGACGTGAACTGAGAACCAGGTAAACTGCCAGACTTAAAGGATTGTGACCAGAGGTAGGAACTTCTACTGGAGACCAGTTAGCATTAAAAGGAGATGCTCAGAGTGCTGGTGGAGCTTACCCTAGAGGAGAGAAGAATCAGGAGGGCATTAAAAATCAATCAAATAGCTGGGAGGATAGTAAGGAGGAAGTAAAGCAAGCAGACAGACTGTCCAACAGGACAGCAGGCAGGAATGGAAATATGTTAAATTAAGATATAAAGAAAAATCTTTCATGCTCTAATGGTAGTTGACCACTGGTCACCCAGAGACTTTGCAGGGTCTCCATTCCTGGATGTATTCAAAACTCGACTGGCTGAGAACCTGAGCAAACTTGTTTAACTTACCCAGGATTTGGGGGGTGGAGGGAGTGGGTGTGATGTGGCGACAATCTCCAGGGGGTCCATTCTAACCTCAGTAATTCTTTGGCTCTGTGAATTACAGGGAAACTGGTTCTGGATAAAGGTGCTTGACAGTGAGCTCCCAGGACAAAAAGACTAGACTGGAATCAAAGAAAGAATTGGTCACATTTAGATAATATAAAATATATGCATTTTTAGGTGGAAGATGGGAATTCGTGTTTTGCTGGAAGTGGTGTATTATGCCTCTATGGTTAGTTGACCAAAAGATATTAGGAGTAGGCTGATACACATAATTTGATGAAGCTGAATGAATTAAAATTTGGTCTACACTGTATCTTTTTAGCACATGTATTAGATTTCAAATCAGCTCTTTCCCTTTGCGAGTTTTCATCCTGTATATACCCTAATCATTAACTTTCTAATTTAACAGTGTGCAGCACAGTGTCAAATTGGTTTTATGTCCATAGCTTCCCTCTGTGATATGTTACTACTGTGAAAAATTCTGTCAGATTTGATAGGAATAATCTCCCATGTGTGAATCCCACTGAGTCAAACTCTCCTTAATTAAATCATAACAGTCCAGCTGGCCTGCTCCATCTCAGCTTAATGGTGTCCTCTGTTACCCTTTCTGCATTTTTTTTTCAGTCTTGTATTTTCCTTAGTACAAAAGACAGGTATTACACATGGATCTTTCTAAACACGTCCTTGCTTCCAGAAGTGTGCTGAATACATATGCTAATATTGGCCCATTTTTTGGTACTTGCCTCAGGATGCTGCAAAGGAGGTTTTCTCGTTTTGCACAGTTGCTTAATCTTCAAATGCTCTAATTTTTTCTTTCATTATCTTCTTTTTTCCTTTCTTTTTAAGTACCAGATCTGGCAAGATTCCAGTTCCCTTCAGCAAGTTTTGTTTTCTGAAATAATAGCAGCTGTTCCTGGGAAAAGTGGCTTTCTTTAATGGTTCAGGCTTTTTGGTAACTCCCATGGGTGTTGCTGTTTCTCACGTGGCCGGAACGCTGCTGCCAGTTATGCTGATCCCGTGGTTACTTCTCAGCAGTCACAGGCCATGTGCTCTTTGTCAAAACCTTACACAACCTGGTCCAAACCAAGCTTGTTCAAAACGATTACAGGCTTGCTGCTGACAAAAACAAGGTGGTCAGGTAAACTTCCTTTGCTTTATGGTGATCATTTCACAAGAGACACATGTAATACAAGGTACAACTACAAGGCAGAGATAAAAGCTCATCATTTTTACCCACGCCTTTCCTTCTCTTTGTACAGCTGGATAAATTTAAACCTAGAATTTTAATATTAGGTATGCTTATTTGTTTCAGTAATTACAGCAATTCCTCTTAAATTTTAGGTGCTTCCCTGTAAATTTTAGATTTTTCTAATACAACATGTAGCTGGAGAAAAGGTATTAGAAAGCAAACGATCAAGCAGGTCAGGAAGACTGATTGTTTTCTTTTATGGTCTCTATTTCACTCCAGAACATTCACCAAAAAAACTGCTATAATCAGTTTTGGAATGTGCTTTTATATGGAGATTATGTTTGGACTTGCAGGGATCTATATGTAAATAAACCCCAACAGCTCCTCAGCATTCAGTTTCCATCTTCCTCTAAGTCACTTCGTGCACATGCTTGGTTCTGTACCCCTGTGCCTCTGCTGCTTCTTCTTCAGTGCTGGCACACTTGTGATTTTTGCAGACTTATATCTCACTTTCTCATCTCTTTCTCCCTGAGCTATACATTTTAAACTCTCTTGCCTCACATTTCATTTCCTTCAAGGCTTTCATCAGTTGATAACATTTCTTTGGTCTGGCTCGGTTTATGACCATGTTGCATCTGAGCCCTCCTGTGTGATGTGGCCATCCGGATATTGTGGAAACAGAGAGAATACAAATCAGCTGGAATTACACATGGCCCTAGGAACTGGAGTTGATTAGAAGTACAACAAAAGCTTCATAACTGCTGTTTAGAAGCTTTCTGGAAAATCAATGTACCAAACAGAGGACAGAGATGCAGGAGTGTATTAGAACTCCTTGTATTTTTAATTTAGAGTAGATGGCTTAAAGAAACACACAAACAAAGCAGCAAGAAGTGATGTAAAATGATTGCCAAAGTACACAAGTGACTTGCAGAGTACGTTGCCTTTTACCTCAGATTACAGCTAAAACCATGGTGACAGCCCAGATGAGATGCTGCTTTTCAGGATATTTCAGAGATAAGCAGATAATATAATTATATTATTGTATTATGTAGTTTTAATATATTATTTCAGAGATATTAAAATCAGAGATCAAAATGCTTCCCAAAATCAATATTTACAGAGCTGGCACAATAAATAATTGTGTTGCCTTAACCAGAAATAACAATTATATGAATTTTATATTACACTGAAAAATGGCTTAGTAATTTGCATTTCCTTTGGACTGGAAAAAGCAGTAACTATTTGCAGAGGCAGTTATGTTATGGTAGAAGAATTTACCCAAAAATCCTACTCTGGGGTTAATGCCTTGCAGACCTAGGTAGGTGCAAATACCAAATATGGCCATTTGGACAAACAGCTGAAATTGCAAGTAGTAACCAACAACATTTGAAGTGTGAGTATCTTTAGTGATGTATTTCCCCCATTCTGAGTTATCACATCTAAGAGTGCCTTTTAGCTCAATAAATGTGACTTCAAAAGCTTTATGCAAGGAAGTGTTTCCCGAGGGATGCTGCTTTTGCCTCACATTCTCCTTGTGAACCACTCTGGGGGTTTCTCGAGCAGAGTTTCTGCCTGAGACATTCTCTTTTCCAGGTTCGTATCCAAAGGTCTGCTACCTTCGTTGTCTGCTCTTTCACGCCTGCTGGAACATTTCATCAGCAAATATAATTAATTATGTTATTAAATTCTATGAGGCCATGCTGGAACAGTAAAGCAGCCACTGTGTTGTCCTCTTGCCTTTTCAGAAGCAGAGGAACTTGTACAGTATGGGGTTTGAAAGATGGATTCTTCCAGGCTGTAAACACAGGATTTAAGGATCCCTTGTTTACTGTCTGAGCACAGATCAAGTGTGTTCCTAATACAAGCAAGAAGTATGTTTTCTCTTGCCAGGAAACACCATTTCTGGTTAAAGTCAGACTGTTTGCACTGTCTGATGGACAGGTGCCAGAGGAAAATCATATATAACACCTCCCATCGATTTTCGTCTTCCTAAAGATCATCATTTCAGAAAATACCGTGGCAGAGAGGCAAGGAGCTGGGTGCAGCCGTTGCTGAGGCCAGCATCTGGCCCTGCAGCTGCGTCTTCATTAACACTTCACTTCATAATTGTGATACTGAAAAGGCAGAGCAGAGCTGGCTCTACAGATCTCAAAGGAGAAAATAAACAGCAGGACCAATAGCTAGAGAACCAGCTATATTAGAAAACCAGATATATTTTTGTCTGCTTTTCAGAAGCCAATTGGAATTGAAAAGTGGCATTTCCAAACTGACAGAATAAAATGGAAACCACACCAGCTTATTCTACTTAATACACGTGTGTGCAGTCCCTGAGGGGTAGCACAGAGATCAGTCTGCCGTTTGAAAGAATCCCGTGGGAAATGGGCTCACAGGAAGCAGCATCTGATGCTCACATATGTCTTGAGCAGAAGGAAAGGGACTTCTGTGTGTTTCCAAAGGTATGAAATCAGAACTTTGTTTTAACTTCGCTGTTCCAGTAACTTGTGAGAAAATCTCCAGTTCTCTATCTCTACCAGGGGCACAAATTGGAGTAAAAGCTGAATTTGATTCGTTCTATTGGTTAAAAGTTTATTTTCTGGGGGATATGAGCATTAATTAATAGATTAGATGATTTTTGAAAGTTAACAATTATGTGGAATTTGGGAATTAAGGGTGGAGAGGCCAAATACAGGAGCCATATTTGACCTGGAGCACGATAGATCCAATGTCTGTATTTCACAGATACAGGACGCATTTTGACATCATCTAACCTGCTCTGTGCATATTCACGTGCACTTCTCCCTGCAACACCCCTGACTCATGATAGAATGTGAAGCACCTTTACAAAGACCCCACCTATTGATTTAAAGGTATCAGATGAGAGGTAGCACAGCAAATGCCTTGGCCACATCCTTTTGGTGTTATAAATTGTGGTTTATTTCTGTTTTCATTTCTTTAAACTGCTGGATAATAACAGGGGTGTGTCAGGTGTTCTTGCTGGGTTAAAGAGCCATCTCACAGATTTCTGTTCATCAGACTCTGACCAAACCACCTGCAAGTTCCCAGTGTTAAGTTGGAGACTGTAGTTCCTTAGGTCTCCGCCCTGTTCTCCAGACCAGTTCTTGCTCTCACTGTTCCTCTGTGAACCAGAGGCAGTTCTGAAGGGCACACATGGAGGCTGAGTCACAACAGCCACAAGGAATTTCAGTTTTTCTCTTCAGAGCTCTTCTGGTATCGTGTATTCTGCCGCCCTTCCCAGCTGTGTCCAAGAGGTTGCCTCCAGAAGTTTCCAGTCTCTCCAGAGCCAGGTCTCTGCACATGATTCTTTGTTCCTCTAGACACAGGAATGATGTTGGGCTTTATTGTCCTAAAAATGCCTTGCTGTGCCATGCCAAGCATTTCACAGCTCTGTGATTTGCTCATGGGCTTTCTTGTTTATCACATCTCGATGTTTATGCAATCTGAAAACTTTCCAGGAACAAATGTATGTTTACGCTATCATTATGTCTCTGTATCATTGTAAAATAAGATTATATGTATGTAATACATATAATTTATAGGACATTACAATTCTCATTGCAATTATTTGGTGAATCCACATTAATTGCAGTGAGACTATCAACTTGACAAATTCAATTTGATTTAGTATGTGCCATTCTGATTTTTCATGGTGCTCTTGTTTTTAGTTTTTTTATCTGAATGTTAGAGGCACAAAGCCAGAAGTCTAAAAAAGTCTGATTATATTATATCAGCAACACAGGCTCCATTATCATTCCTGTTTGTAATCTTGTCAGAGAAAGATATCAAATCTCCTTGACATAATCTGCTTTCCATTAAGCTGCACTCTCCTCATTAGGCTTGTGATGAGTTTAAGCTGTTGCCACACAATGAGAGGAATATCTAAAACAATGTAATAAATAGGATACGATGCAGTAGGAATTGTGGGGTTGGCCTGTTTGCTTCTGCTTCCTGATGCCTGGAAGCACTTCTTTCCCCTTGCTTGTGACACTTGTGGCGTTTGCCTTTGTGTCCAAGTCCAGTAGCTGTGTTTTGGAAATCACAGAATGGCCTGGGTTGGAAGAGACCTAAAAGATCTTCTTGTTCCAGCCCCCCAGCCATGGACAGGGACACCTTCCACCACACCAGGCTGCTCAGAGCTCCATCCAACCTGGCCTTAAACACTTCCAGGGATGGGGCATCCACATAATAACGAAACAACCAGCTAAATAATAAATAAACAGATACATGAAAATGATCTGTTTAATTATTATTATTTATCTACTGGTTGAGAGTCTTTACCATACACAACAGTAAATGGAACATCCACAGAGGACTGGAAGATGTAACAGATCCTCTGTGGTAGAGCCGTGTCCTTCTGGCACTGAAGACAGGGCCAGGCCTCCTACATGCTGTGTGTATGTACAGGAGCTCCACCATGCTGGATTTCACCTGGAATAGCACCAGGGACCTCCGTTCAAGCACCGAGTGTCACTCAGTGTGCTCGCTCTGTCTGTAATTAAGCCCCAGCAGTGCCTTGAAGAGCCAGGTCACTCTCCTGGCATGCCTCAGGTGACACATTGAAGTCGCCATTCCATTGGCAACTGAATCTCACAGCTCCCACCAAGCCCTTCTGATGGCCTGGCAGCATCCACCGGGAGTAGCACTGAGCTGGGACCCTCTAGGAAGCAGGGCAAGGACCACACCAGCTGAGCCTCCTGGCATCTTTTCTGTGCAGAATCCCCTTCAGAAATCTGATTGTGGTGATGCAATTCCGTAACTCTTGGAAGAGAGGACCTTTGAGCACTGGTAGGAAGGCAGAAGCAGAGCAATGGTAAATTTGTTGCTGGATCTTTGAGTAGGGATTATGGGGATCTGTGACAAGAGCCAGGAAATCTCTAAGGCACTGGCAGGACAAGAGCAGTAGAGGCAAGGTCAGGGTGATCTCAGCATTGATGCAGTCACCTCCTGAATAATTAAAAATTATGGATAAATATTCCATGGAGACAAAAGGGAAAAGAACTCAAAATATGGGGTGCTTTTCCTGTGAAATACACAATCTTTGCCAGCAGAGCTTTCTTATCACTTTCATGCATATTTTCCCAAAGAATGATGATCACTTTTATCATGTTTAAACTGACATGTTTCTATAACATTTTTTAAAATAATTGATCTCTGTCTTAACTTTTCTACTCATTCAATTCAAAATTACACAAGTAACAAGAAAGTTTATCTACCTTTTGTTTCTTTCGAAGTCCTAAGAAGCTAAGGGGCTCTAAGAATTTAGGAAATTTACACCTCATTAAAAATAACCCAGCCATTTCCAGTTTCTCTGAAGAAGTAGGTAAGAAAAATCTTGTGCATATACATTTGTATGAATTCTGCTATGATTAGAGGATATTTCATTAGAGTATATATGTACATTTAGGGAAATATGCAACATTAATTTATAAAGCTACAGAATAGACTAAGGAATTTGTTCCCGTGGGCCAAGAAACCAGCATGTGCAGCCCTCTGAAATGTCCTCAGTGTCTCACCGTTTCACTAACTGACAGGAGAATCCCTTTCCAAGCTCGATTTTACTGTGTATAATCTCGCACATTTTTATTTCAGAGGCAAGTGCAAATGTCTGTCCAGTAGGAAGGATTCCTTCTCATCTCTCCCTCCCTCTAATCTGATGTGAAACTTCAAATGATGCATGAAGACCTTTTGTTAGAACTGTGCTTTGGCTTTTGAAAGAAATACATTTGACCATTCTTACTGAGTCCTTTTAATTTGGGTATTCAGGTGGATTGGTAGTTACACCAGCTTGGGGGTTGCTTTTGTTAGGTGCTATTCTTGGGCAGCCAGGGGAAGGTTTTCTGATTTTACCATTTGCTGTCAGCTCAGGAGAGTTCATTCCCAGGGGGAGCTTTAGGGGTTTGATTGATTCACCTTTGAAACAACAGTTCTGACGATAACTTGCATTTCCTTCTTATTTGTCTTGAGGACCCATTGCTTGTTATCTGCCTGGCATTGATAATGTGTTCTCTCTGCTGGACAACACTTCATTATACCTCTTAATTGTTACCTTAGTGCAAAACAAAGCTTTAGAAGCTTTATAAATATCCTGCAACACATGCAGGAGACTGCATTATGTGATGTGTCTCCCATTCAGGAATTCCTTAAGTAGATTGTACTAACTGCTCCTGACCTCTGTGATGGGGTCACGGATTTCCGACAAAAATTTATGTCCAGCATCATGGCAGCTGCTCCTATGTGCCACACACAGCATATGCACTGTGGTAATGTTACAACTAGATTTCAAATTACGGAGTTGACAACAGATGGATGGCTTCTGTGTGAGAGCAGAAAGCAGCAGCGTGTTTCAGAAGATGGTATCTCTTTCCAAAAATATTTGTCTGTTCTTAAAGGCAGTGTAAATCTGAAGCTGTTGAACAGAGGGCATCAGTATTATTAGATTTGTGTGATTATCTCTCAGAATTTCTTCTCCCATCAGCTACAAACAAGCCTATTTTTTGCTGTTGTTGGTTTGAAATTTAATAAGTTTGTCAGTCTCATCACACAGCTCTAATCCACCTCTTATTGCTGGTACCAGGCCTCACTGCTTTTCCCCTTTGTGACACCCTGGGCCAGGTTGGATATTTCCTTGTGGAAGCTGTGTTTCCAGCCACCTGTGTCTCACTGTTCCAAAGCTGGTGAGCACCTGAGCCACCACTCTGAATACTGCCTAAATTAAAACAGCATTATCATATTTGCTTTTGTTGTTGCTGCTGTTGTTGTGGTTCACCTTTAGGCAAGACTGCCTCTAAGAAAATGTTTGCAGTGTCTGGTGATGCTGGACCTCCGTTATCTGTGCAGATTAGAGTCTGTCCTGATGTTTCTGATGTTTTGCTTGTGAGGTGTGTGCAGAAATAAGTAAAGGTTATGTACAAGGCGAGAAACAGCTTTATTCTGTTCATCTTAAAGGTTTTGCCAAATAGATTCTCTGATGCCATTTTATGTGCATTTAGTAGGAAGTGGAAGTCACTTGGTTTAGTTTCAGTGCAAATAGCTCATACTCCATCTGCTGCACAAGAGTGTAGTGAACATTTATCTGTTGCTGGGCACTGTGTTCAGCACCCCAGTTTTACCCTCAGAATGGCAGATGTTTGTGTGTTGGGAACAGGGCTTTTTACCCCCATATGTTCCAAAAAATACCCACTTGAGTTTGGGATTAAAAAGTTCAATTTAAGGGACTTATTCACCCATAGTAATTCTTAACCTCTCTCAGAAACACTTAAAACTTTGTACTGGGTTTGGGGGTGCTTTTTTTTTGAGTTTTTCTTTCTTTAGCTACCTTGATTAATACATCAAGAAATAGAATGAGGTAAATGAAAGAAAACAATGAGGAAGAAAAGAGACACTTATTTGGTTGTTAACTGCCACTTGCTAATGAGTATAATGCATGTTTTGAGTGGAAGGCTAAGAATCACTCCAGTCCTCTGCTGAAGTTCCTATCATCAGATACCCGGAGGTGATATCTTCTCCAGGTATCACTTTTAGAAGAAGAAAAAAGGAGAAAAGCTGTTTTGCTTATACCTTAGGGGTTTGAATGGGGGATTTACAGTAATGCAGGATATGCTTGCTTCTTGAAAGGTTTTTTAAATCACTAAATCAGTCATGGACAAACCTGGGAATTTTACTTTAAAATAAGACATGTGAGGAGAAATATTATATATATATATAATCCTGACAACTGCCTCTCTTAGTAGGTGCCTCTAACCCCTTTCTTTGTCCTCTGCAAAGATTAAAACAGAAGACAAGCATGAAGTAATGAACTGGGACACAATTCTTTAAGCGCGTTTTAAATGCTACAAGTACTTTCTGCATTAGAGACTCTGGCTTTACAGGGAAGCAAGTTAGGAGATTATTTAGCTGCTGGTGTCTCCTACAACAATCCCAGATTCCCAGGGTTTAAGCTGGTTGCTGTCCTCACTTGCCCTGTAGTCCCAGTGCTGGGAGAAAGCAGCACACTGCTCGATACCACTGTAATTTTGTTTTTGTTCAGTGGCAAGGGCAGAAAGCCAGCGTTAGGGACCCCAAGGGATAAAACGATCCCCGAGGTTGCTCCATGACCTATATCCCCTCCCAAACCCCGCTCAGTCCAGCACCCTGGATCCCCCCCTCACAATCTCACTGCTTCACTAACGACCTCACATCTCCCCCTTCTCCCCAGCCTCTTGCTTTGAGTCCGAGTCCCTCGGTCTGAAATGGTTTCCCTGGATCTGAGTGTGTGCTCCTTTCCCCCGGGCGGAGAGCAGCACAACACAGCCCAGGCCCTGTGGATCAGGATGCTGATGGATGGATGGATGGATGGATGGATAACAGATGCATGGATGGGTAGGTAGATAACTGAATGTATGGATCGAAAGATGGATGGATAGATAGATAGATAGATAGATAGATAGATAGATAGATAGATAGATAGATAGAAGGAGACCTGCCTCTCTCCGGGGGATTGGCCTTTCCCCGGCCGGCCCCGGGATGCTGCCGAGCCCGGGTGTTCCCGGTCCAGCCCCGCCTCTCCTTCCCGTGACTTGCATATTCGCCGCTCGGCTTTTCCTTTGTGGCGGCTGCTCTCTGGTGGAAAAATGTGGGAATTGCGGCAGCCGGATTCCACCCCGCTGCTTCTGCTGCTCCCAGGGCAGAGCTCGGGGCAAGGACCGACTTGCTGCTGGTCGGTAACTTCCATTTCAGTGAGCCCAAGGTGCGTCCAAGTCTCATCTGGTCAAGCCTGACCAAAAAAAAGTGATAATAGTTTTATATATGACAGATACACAGGAACTACAGGCTGTTTTCTGTTTGCTCTCCCCATCATTGATGCAACCCGGGGGTTTTAATACAAAAATACTTTTGTTATCCCCCTCCCAAATTTATGAACCTGGTAGAGAAGTACCATGGCATCAGGGTTGTGCTGCACCTATCCAGATATGAACTCTTCGGAAAGTAAATTAGCTGTCTTGCACTTTCAGTGGTACCTGCTAAATCTGTCAGGTTTGTGTCTGTTTAGTTTATAATTTTTCACTAGGAACGGTGTTTGTGCATCTGTCTTGAAATTGGTTTTCGGTTTGTCTTTGCCAGTGTGTCCCCTCCTTCAGAAAATGTGACACAGATGTGAGTACCTGTCTGTTGCCTAAACAGTGAATAAACTCGTTCTGGATTTCTCCCTACAGAATGGATGTTTTCTTTTCTGTAAGTCTCTATTTTCTGTAAGTCTGTTTTCTCTCAGAGAATCTACATGCTGTTGGTCAAAAGCACTGAGCGCGTCATCCAAGAGAAAGAGGGCTTTTCACTGCTCAGTTTTGTCAAGATACAAAAGTATTTAAAAATAGAATAAAAGACAAGATCCGAGGGTATGCAGGATAACAAGAGTCTAAACGTCACTGCTTTGTGTAAACAATGTCCCAGGTAGTTCACTGGCCACCCTGTATTCTGGGGGACGGTTTAGTTGAGTCAGAGGTCCAAGGGCCATCCTGTGATCCCAAAGGGTGCCTGCTTTGCAGTTCCTACTGGAATCATGTGGGAGAAAGTGACCTGCAGCTGAGGACAAAGGAAATTAAACGGAGGGCCCAAAACTCTTTGCTTTCCCAAGTATCCTCCCCAAAGAGGACATCTCTGCTGTTTCGGTAAAACATAAGCCAGATTTCTCTTATGCCAGGGTTACACCTCTCTTACCATTTAGCTGGATTTGGTTTAGAAATAGTGTTGGTTACTTATTTAACTGCTGAACTGGTCACTGCGTCTTCAGAAGCGCTAGACACGAATTGAGGGGTGATGCCCTCATGTTGGTGCATCCCTGTTCACCTGTGCCATGAGTAAACGAAACAACTCCCTGGATCTCTGTCTCCTTTAAAAACCTCAGCTCAGAACATCTGTTTTCCTCCTGGGCAGTGACCACGCTGTCCATGAAGTTGTGCTTAAACCTGTTCTCCACTGACCTTCCCTTTAGGTAGCACTGGGCCAAGTGTTTCCAGAGCTGACCTCATTATGTTCATGCCATCCAAGGGTTACAGGATTCGGAACTTGGCTTGCAGAAGGGCCAAACCTGGCATCAGGAGACAGAAATTTGGGTACTGGGCTCTCCATCCTGTTACCCTGGCTGCGACAGTACAGTTCCTTTTGGTTTGCTGCTACCTTCTGATAATTCTTTTGCTCCCCCATTGGAAAGAAAGGCATTCTGAGGAAGAAAGGTGGAAGTGAGGGAATCTAATCTGTCTAAAACCAGACACTGAGAATTGGACAAAGACAGGTGCAAGCCTAAAGGATCATGTATACACTTCCTCCTGCCTAACTCATTTGTTTCTTCTTTCTTTGTGTCTGTTTTGGCTCCCTTCTACCCATGCACCTGCTTTGACTTCAAACTGCATCTACTGCCCTTCCTGCTTCTCCACAGAATTCCCTACACCCTTTTCACACTGGATGATTGGACCCCACCTTCTCTTTACTAATGATCATTGTGATTCTCTTCTTACAGGTGCCACATCAACCAGCCCTTCCTAAGCTGTTCTCAGGATGGATCCTACACGTGTTTGTCCTTACCCTGCTTGGTCAGCCTTGCCAACCAAACAGCTTCATGCTTGTCCTCTCTTGGTCCCTCTTGCACAGCGTCTTTCCCTCCTCTAACCACTGCTGTCCCCTTCTTCTCCTCCCCCCTTCTCTCCTCCACGTTCTCAGCTGAATCCCCATTTTCTTGCTCAGATGACCAGACAGATTTTCAAAATTAGCCTGTCCAAGGCCAACCCCTTCCCATATCCATTCCTTCCTGACCTGTCCTTTTAAGACAAAATGTGCTGTTTCTCTGCCATGGACAGCACACCGTCTGCCTAGGTCTCGCTTCCTTATTATAATGCTCCAATGTGTAACTTCAAACACTTCTAATTCCTATCTGCAGGTAGCCAGTCATAGAAATATTTCTTCACAAACCTGAAGATTCTTGCCCTTGTTCATGAATGCCTATGTGGCACTTCTGTCCCTGAAACATTTTTTCCAAGGCTTTCCAAACGTCTCTGAGAAAATCATCTTATTCTCTGTTGCTTCGTGAAAAGCACAGAGAAAGCCAAGAGTATTTAACCAGTGAACTCGAATTACCTGGCAACCTTGTGCTGCTTGACTGTTGAACATGTGACTTTCCATTTGAATCTGTCTCCTCTGAGTGAACTGAAACAGGCACTGCAGGAAACTGGAAGGAGTCACAAAGAAATTGAACAGAAGAACATGAGAAAAAAACTTCAGTAGATGATACTTCCCCCACAACTTACAGAAACTGAAAGATTATTTGTTGGTCATTTGAGACCTCGGGACACAAAAAACACACATGGGTTTAGGGATTTGTGAAGAAAATTTCTGCGTATTTGACCTAGGAGTGAGGTGGAAGATGGAAAAGTTGGATCCCACTAAACAAAAACTTTACAAAGATTGAAATGCTAACTTGCCTTCAAAAGGCACTCGTGGTAGCAAAGTGTTGCAGCTGAGAGGATTTATTTCCAAACAAGAAATACTGAGATTGTCATGGCCAGAGAGGAGAGGGAGAATTTGTTGCTTTTGAAGGATGGAAAAGATCTAAAACAACATAGAATCACAGACTGGTTTGGACTGGAAAGGACCTTCAAGATCATCTTGCTCCAGCCTCCTGCCAAGGGCAGAGACACCTTCCACTGTCCCAGGCTGCTCCAAGCCCTGTCCAACCTGGATGTGGACAGTTCCAGGGTAGCCACAGCTTTCCAGGGCAACCTGTGCCAGGGCCTCCCCCTGCTCACAGTAAGGAATTTCTTGTTAATATCTAATCTAAACCTGTTGTCTCTCAGTCTGGCAGGTGCCTTCTGTCCAGAATTATCTTTGGAGACTGGAGAATGCAGAATGTCTTTGAGAAGACACGTGAACTCGGACTTCTGAAGCAGTGAATTTTCCTCTATTCTTTGAAGCTGGAAGGTACACAGGGAGGTTTTAGAGTAGATGGCCTCATGAACTGATGTCACTAGCAAGGAAATACTGCTGCCTAGGAAGAAATGTGTTTTCTGTTGTGTCTGAGGAACAGCAGCAGCATTTCTGCCTCAATCAAAACACTGAAGTCCTGACGGTAAAGGAGTCACTGGTCCAAGGGGAGATCTGTCCACACAGCAATACCTGCAGGCTCGTCTTTAAGATATTCTTTGGAAATCTATTGCAGCTGACCCAAGGGGCAGCGGAGGTTTGTGCTGCTGTTAATACTGAATTGGTTCTTAACTGCGGAATACTTTAGGAGAGGACATACACCAGTTGGAGATCTCCTTCTGAAGCAGAAAGTATTCAAAACTCAGCCTCCCACAAACAGCCTGTGCTTGCAAACGCCTCTGTAGTCTGACTTCTGGACAGCGTAGTGCACAGCACATGAGCACTGTTTGCTACGTTTGCCCACGTCTTTGTTAAAAACCCTTGACGGAAGGTTCGTGTGGGGCGTTTCACGTTTGCCTGGACTATTAATGCCAAACCAGATGCCTAAGGAAGCGCGTTTATGTGCCGAACACTCCAGCTGGGAAACACATTTCAGAGTTTGTCCCTGCAATAGCCGGAAGGGGAGAGAGGCGGTGCCTGCCGAGGCTCGGGGCACACGGCCCTGTGCAGCTCCTGCGCTGGGCGCCCGGTGGCGCTGTTGGCCAGCGCTGGGCGCGCGTTGCGGCTGCTGGGAGGGAGGAGGGGAGACCCGTGAGCACCGGTCGGAGGCTGCGCCGCTGGCACCGGCTAGGAGCCCCGCAGGAACGGCCCGGTTGCACCGGAATACGCCCTGGTTTAAAGCCTTTCCAAAGGATGTGCTGGGAATCGCCGCATAGAGACGTGCCTGGAAAAGCCAAGAGCACAAGGCGAAACAGGGAGTGTGAAGGACGGAGACGGTCTCCCAGGGCCATCCCTGCGGGATTTGGGAGGATTTCACCCTAGGTCTGGGGTGACTCAGAGTCGGTCGGTTGGTAAGCACCGAGTTACTACCGGGAGAAAGAAATGTTTGCTTTTAACAGAGTGATGGGGAAAGCAGTAACTGTACTGAACGCAGGCAGAGGGAGGAGGCTGGTTTATCTCTCGGAAAATGAGCCTCAGAACAGGTACCTGTGGTATTTACAATACAGCCGAGAGCCAGAAGGTTAGGAATGATCCTCCCAGCTTTCCTCACGTTTGCATCCAGCTGAGAGCTCCGGGCACAGGTTCCGAGGGACAGCTGGGAATTCAGGGCGCTGCGCGATTGTTACGGAGATGAAAGAAGAAATCCATCCTGGGTGTTGTCTGGGAATGAGGTCGGGAGTGTCGGTGTGTCTTTGCACTCGGCATGGAAAACGCTGTGACTCTGGGGAGTATCTGTTCCGATCTGCAGGCTCCTCCCAAGCCGTTCTATCTTCAGGGCGTGCTGGAAAGGAGTGGACAGCGACTCCAGGGATGGAGAAGAAGCCTTTATCTGGGGGGACCGCAAAACCGGGCATGGGACCTCTGAGATTTCAGTCGGCAGATCTGAAAGACCAAGAAGGATTCTGGAAACGGAAGTTGCTCAGGCTTCAGAAGTGCGGGCAGAATTTCCTTTTAGCAACGCTGCGTTCTGAAATACGGACTCATACCAGGAAATGAGCAGGACGTTGCTGTCGTGCTTTTCTAGCATAAAGCTGTAAATTACCGAGTGAAGAGAACTGCTTTTTTGGTTCTTCTTGGGATAAAGATGTCATCACTAAAGCCAAAGACGAAGAGCCTGCAACATCACTGTATGCTCAAGGAGATAAATTGATTCTCTGACACATTAATGCAAATCTTTCTTATTATGGGTATCGTTCCTTATTTTGTCCTAAAATACAGTGCGCTTCCGTCTGGCAGTATTCAAACTTCTTCTTTTTTTTTAATTATTATGCATCCATTTTACTGTTGTGACCCAACAGAAAACACCAGCATTAGCTCTCCAGTGCTGCACGGTAAGTGACTCTCTTCGTTTATCATTTCTCTAAAATCTGAAAGAATATAAACGTCGGTCGAAGAGCAGCATCTCCTGGGAGCAAAGATACCGTCACAGCCATGAGCTCTGTTAAGGATCACTGTTCTTCTTACACCCTTCTGCACCTGAAACTGAAGGACACCCATTTCCCTTCTGAAATGATGGGAGCAACAATAATTGGTTTCCTGCACTCAGGGTAGGAAGCGTCTGTGGTAGCTCTTCTCCTATGTCTTTCCCCCTGCTGTGCAGTGGTGACAAAGATTAGGATAAGTAGGAGCAAATACACATTCCCCTCTCGGAGGTGCCGAGGGCTGAACAAAGGGGCACAAAGAAAGTGGATTACAGGTGTCACGGTTATTTTTGCATGGCAAAAACAAAAAAGAGAGAAGCCACTTTCCCAGCACATCTGCTGCTGGGCTTGGCCTATGGTTTGGCCTCTCTGTTGGTGATAATGATCGCAACTCGAGAGATGGACCTAACCCTGGAAGGGAAGAAAGGAGGAGCTGCACTTTGATGTAAGTTAGTGTTCTAGATCTTATCACGCTTCCAAGTCAAAGGGCGGTAAGAGAAAGCCACCGAAAATCACTTCGTTCGTGCAAGATCTTTTAGTAGCCAAAATTCTGGGGAATCCTAAAGTCAATCCTAGTTGTTACTTTCTCCTGCTGATACAGTCACGAAATTTTTACTTTGAAACAAGTGAAGACATCAGAGAATTTCTAGGAGTTGATCTTTTGAGTATTGTTTGACAGCGTCACTCCTTTTAGCAACCAAAAATAAGGGGAAAACATCTAGGAAATTAAAGAAAATGTGCCAGAACCAAGGGGGTTATGATACTTTATAATAATAATTTTTTAAAGTGTAGTTCCTTTTATAATAAAATCTGAATTTAAAATGCTGGAACCGCAGGTAAATAGTGCAAGCACTATTTTGTTTTCCCCTTCATTTTTTAATTCCGTAAGAAGAAGTTTGGGCTGGGTTCGCAGGCAGCTGTGCACATTCTCAGCACAGTGTGTGCGTTCATCTCAGAAGCAGTCGAGGTGTAAGTCTGCCTGCCTGACCCTGATGTTTTTATCCGGTTTCCAGCACGGATCCTGCCTCACAGCACCAGACTGTGCTCAGAACCCCTCGGTACCCCCTTCCACCTCCGTTTTCCCGCGGTTGTTCCTAACAGGTCTGCACTTGACATCTCCCTCTTAGCGAGTTTGATTTTGCCTCTAATCATCTCACAATAAGCCCTACAAATTCCTGGAGCCCCCCTCAAACACCTCGTAATCTGTTTGTTCTCTTCTAAGACACTTTTTCTGATAATCCGTGAGAATCTTTAGAACTTTTTTTCCTTTATGGTTTAGAGACTTTCTTGTTGGACCTCTGGAGTTTACACTTCAATGACTCCTTTAATGGCCCATCAATTAGTGTGATAAGAGCCTTATCTTTGCTATTGTCTCTGTTAGCGTTTGTGTATCGATGAGTTTAACTTATGAGCTCCCTGTTTGTTTCCTTGCCCTTTGTATTAACTGGCTGTTGGCCACATAGCCTTAGGCAGATACAGACCTTCAAGTTTAACCTATTTTTCACATAGAAAAGTGTAAAAGTCGGACTAGGTGTGATACCCAGTAAGAAAAAAAAACAGCGTTAGGATGATGTGTCCTGGAACAGCATTATCACCCTGCTGTGGTGGTGAGCTACGGGAGTGGCGAAGCTTTTGCTTGGGGACATTTCCTTGTCAGCTCTCTGGCATCCGCTCTCATTATCAATAGCTTCTCTGACTCGCCACACTTGCTCATCGTCCTGTGCTGATTAACAAGTGCAGAAGAGAAGGAAAATCTCTTCTGTGGTAGCGGATCTTGCCATGCCTGCACAACGCAGAGAAAAACCCAAAGCTGTGTATGAGGAGCTCGTGGTTGAGAGCAGGGATGTGATACCCAGAGCAGCGCTCTAGACGCGGGCAGGGATCCCACTTCCGAGACAGGAGAGCATTTACACCGCACCTTTTTTCTTCTCTTTGGCTCAAAGAGTGCGCATTCAAGCAGCAAACCCCGAACCAGCTGCACTGCCCCGAATGAGAGGAACTATTCTCCCTTCCGACGCTGGGTGGGGATGTTGGCCGCGGACCGGCGCGTTCCTCGGTCCGCCCCGGGTTTGCAGACACAGAGAGACAAAAAGCCGTGTGAGCTGAGCTGCTCGGAAAGGAGTCGGAGCACTCGGGGGCTTCCAGATTCCCTCACCCCAGGATTGCTGGCCAACACCGCTCTGCTTCGGACGCTACTAAAAAATGCTGGGAGCCGCCGAGGACGGTGGATGGCTTTTTTGGAGAGTGATGGCGTGTGGGAGACGGAGCGGAGACAGCAAGAGGCGAGTGATCTTGTTTATTCTGTGCGTTTGCGTGTGTCAGAGCGGGGCTGAAACCCTCCGCTACTCTCTGCCGGAGGAAATGGAGAGGGACTCCTTTGTCGCCAATATTGCCAAGGACCTGGGGGTTCCTCTGAGCCAGCTTGCGGTTCGCAAGGCCCGTGTTGTGTCCGAGGGGAACGAGCAGCTTTTCCGACTCAATCAAAACACCGGAGTCCTGACGGCAAAGGAATCGCTGGACCGAGAGGAGATCTGCCCGCAGAGCGATACCTGCACGCTCGTCTTTAAGATATTCTTTGAAAATCCACTGCAGCTTATCCGAGGGGAGGTGGAAGTTCGTGACGTAAATGACAATTCGCCCGTGTTCCCGGAGAAGGAGATGGTTTTAGAGATTCTGGAAACGACACCTCCTGGGTCCCGTTTCCTCCTGGAGAGCGCCCAGGATAAGGACGTGGGCATTAACGGTTTGCAAAACTACAGCCTTGGGCCCAATCCTCATTTCTCCCTCGCTCTGGGAACAGGAAAAGATGGAGTAAAATACGTGGAGCTCGTCCTACAGCGCCAGCTCGATCGTGAAGAGCAGGGAGAGCTGAACTTACTTCTCACCGCCATCGACGGGGGGTCACCACCCAGGTCGGGCACGGCTCAGGTCCGGATCGTGGTGGTGGATGCCAATGACAACATCCCTGTCTTCGAACGGGAGGTCTACGAGGTGCGCCTGGCTGAGAACAGCCCCCTGGAGCAGCTGGTGGTCAGAGTCGCTGCCGCGGATCCCGACGAAGGGTCCAACGGGGAAGTGCGTTATGCCTTGACCCAGACATCGGAGCGATCCCGGCAGCTCTTCCAGCTGAACCCGGCCACCGGGGAGATCCGAGTCGCGGGCAACCTAGATTTCGAGGAAGCAAAAACACACAAGATGGTGGTGAAAGCCACGGACGGCGAGGCGCTGTCTGCGCATTGCAAAGTGGAGGTGGAGGTCCTGGACGTGAATGACAACGCCCCGGAGATAGCGCTCACCTCCCTCACTGCCTCCATTCCCGAGGACGCCCCGCCACGCACCGTGGTGGCTCTGTTCAGTGTGCGGGACCGGGACTCCGGGGACAACGGCAGGACGGAGTGTTCCATCGACGGGGACTTGCCGTTCAGTCTCACCCCCACTTTTGATAATTACTACGAACTGAGAACAAGCGCGGCTCTGGACAGGGAGAGGACTGCGGAGTATAACATCACCATCACAGCCATGGACTGGGGTAAGACGCGGCTGAGCTCTCGGGAAAGCATCTTCGTGCAGATATCGGATGTGAACGACAATCCCCCAGAGTTCACCCAGGGGGTTTACACCATGTCGGTCACGGAGAACAACAGCCCCATGCTCCGGATCGGCAGCATGAACGCCACGGACGCCGACGCAGGGAAAAACGCCCGTGTGAACTACGCCGTGGTGCGGCAGGAGGGCAAAGAGCAGCCCGAAGTGTCAGTCAACGCTGAAAATGGCGACGTTTATATCCTCCGCCCGCTGGACTATGAGAAGGTGCGCGCCTTCGAGGTGACAGTGCGCGC
>VZRQ01004186.1:20644-33424 GCA_013397975.1 Machaerirhynchus nigripectus | reverse complement strand
ATATCCCAGTGATATATCCCAGTGCCATATCCCAGTGCCATATCCCAGTGCCACATCCCAGTGATATATCCCAGTGCCATATCCCAGTGATATATCCCAGTGCCATATCCCAGCCCTGTGTCCCAGTACAAAATCCCAGCCCTACATCCCAATCCTGAATCCCAGCCCTGCATCCCAGCCCTGTGTTACATCCCAACCCCGCATCCTGCTCCCTCATCCCGGCCCTGCATCCCGGTATTACATCCCAGCCCTACATCCCAATATTGCATCCCAGTNTATCCCAGTGCCATATCCCAGTGATATATCCCAGTGCCACATCCCAGGGCCACATCCCAGGGCCACATCCCAGGGCCACATATCAGTCCATAACATGTATCCCAGCCCTGCATCCCAGCCCTACATCCCAGTCCCAAACGTGCATCCCAGCCCTGCATCCCAGCACTACATCCCCTTTTTGCACCCCAAGGCGGCTCTTTAGCCATTCCAAGAGACTTTTCCCACTTTCCATCGTGTGTAAAATGTTGGATAGCAGCAGTCACCTCATCCCACCCGCTCCCGGCTTTCCCTCCTCAGGAAAACCCAGCAGATCTGGGGCAGCGCCGGCCCCGCCGTGCATCGCCCATCCCCATCCAGCCACGTTCCCGCGGGATGCTCCCCCTGCCACCCGTGGGCTTCCAGCCCTGACTCCTCCTTCCCTGGAGCAACTCCTTCCCTGTGTGCATCCCTGAGTCCCTCCCCGTGTCCCCCTGTGCGCTCCCGGTGTCCCTTGGTGCTGCAGGGAGGGTCCAAGGCGCCGTCCCAGGAGCTGCTCGTGGCTCCTCCAGACTCCGTGGTGGGGATGGAGGGCTGGGAACCACAGGGATCCCATTGCAGAGCCCCATCTGGCAGCTCCCAGGTTCTTGGGAGCCAAATCCAGCAAATCCAACGCTTCCCAGGGCCGGGGAAGAGGCGTTTAAGGCGCAGACGAGGCCCGGCTCCGTCCTTTCCCTTTGGGAAGGAGCAGACACGGAATGCTGCTCACTCTGCTCCTGGGAACGACAGCCAAGGCTCGGAACCTCGGCCGGGTTTAGGGGGGAGCCCCGCTCGCCCCACGCGGGGCCCCGCACGTGGATCCCCGTGCACATCCCACCCTTCAGCGGGAACATCCCCGCGGGCCACCTCCCGGAGCCCTTCCAGCCTCCAAGCACCCTCCAGCTCAGAGCTTTTCCCCCCTTTCCCTCGCTTTTCCAGCAGTTTGTTTCCCTGGCTCTCTTAGTCACGAAGGTGAGGCCCTGACAGAGACACAGACATCAAAAACAAGGGGTGATGAAACGCCGGGGATAATTAAGTTGCACTAAATCACCGGCCCCGGCGGAACGCTGCCAGGGAGCTCGGGAAAACTGGAGCACCACGGGGCCGAGCTATTATTAATTATCAGCAGCGCCCTGGCGAACAACAACCTGCTTTGCGCCGATTTTTTGGGAAGGGATTGGCACGGGGAGAGAACCTCCGGCGTGAAGGGGCAGGAGGGCGAGGTCTGCTCCCCGCCGGCTCCGCGCCGCACATCCCGGGGTATTCCCGCCCGGATCCATCCCGGGGCCGCCGGCACGGTCCGGGCTGAGCCCCAGAGCAAGTCTGCTCCCGCCACGGATCCTCCACGCAACCCCAGGCCTTACGTAAGGGCAGCTTTATCCGCCTGCCATCGGGGCCCGGCCTGCAGCTCCCGTTCCCAGCGTGTGGGCGAGCCGCTCGCCCCGGGCTGGGAATTGCACAGCTCCTGCACCTCTGCCTTGCTCCACGCATGCAACCGGCTGCAATTCCCGATGGGCAGCTGATAGCAGGGCCGGGCTGCCAGCCCTGGATTCGCGGGGTGGATTCGGGAATGCTTGGGAAGGGGTTGGATGCGCAGGATTTGCTGCCCTGCAGCCTCACCTTGGTCGTGTGGTTTGAGGCCCGGCCATCATTGCTGGAGGTGCTGGTGCAGGGGATGCTCCAGGTCCCAAAAATCCGCGATGCCCTTGGGCTTTTTGAGGAGAGAAAAGAGATTTTAATGCAAAGATTCCTTCTCCAGTGAAGGCTGAACTGATGGCTTCACCTCGTGCGGCTTTAGGGTCTGATCCCACTTGGCTCCATCTCTGCAGGAGCCCAGACAGATTTAGGGTTTGGGGCTGATTTCGGGTGCCACGTGGCCGTGGGTAAAGCCCGAACCCGAATTCCCACCAGCTTTCATCAGGAGAACTGTCCAGATCCGGACAAATCCTCCCTGGCGGGCTAAACCCGAGGGTGTCGAAATCTGGGAGAGCTGTAAATCTCGTGTGTTTGTAAAATCTTTAAGCCTCCGTCTGCAACGCGCAGGTAAATCTTTAATTCCCTGACAATGCCGAGCTAACTCCCAGCCAAATCCTTAATTCCCGCGCGCCGTGGCCCTGAGGATTCGCCCGTCTGCAGCCCGGGTCTCGCCTGCAGCATCCACACTCCTTGGGTGTGGAAAAATCCCCCCCAAAATATCTGTGCCCGAGGTTCTGGGGCTGGAAATGTCTCCCGAATATCTGTGTCCCAGGTTCGGGTGGTTTTTCTCTGTTGATCAAAACCTCTGAAACGTTTTTGCACCTCTTAAAATCAGGAATAAAGATGGATCCCGCATCCCTGCGACGTCCGGCACCTGCCCGGAGGTCACAGAGTGCAGGGGGACGGGGAAAAGCCACCAAATTTGGGCTTCCAAGCCTCCTGAAATACGCTGGATGTGACTTGGGAACGATCCCATTGCCGCTCTGCTGGCAGCCTTTCCCCCCCGATCCAACCGGCTCCCACCCAGGGGTGACGGGGACAGGGCGCAGCTGCGGGGCCCCGCGCAGGTGGAGGGGACGCCGAGGAGCCCGACAGGTTTGGGAGCGATGACAGCCGGGCTGGGATTGGGATTGCTCCACGCGGGTCCCAGCCGCTGGCAGGACGTTTCCCAACCCGGAGAAACCTGTACGGACGACCACCCTTCCTTAGGCAATTTTCCTGACTCAAGGTCCCATCCCAAACCAGCGGGAGATGGATCTCCGGTGCCTCTTGCATCACAGCTCCATCCAAACTGGTTTTCCCATTAATACCTCTTCCAGTGATTTTTTTTTTTCACCTTTTTCTTTGTGCAGGGGGTGACCTTGGGTGCTGTTGGCTCCTCAGGAGGGGGCTCGGCGCTGCCTTGGCTTTCCTGGGATGGGGAGCTGAGCCCACAGATGGGCCAAAATCATGTCTTTTGTGGCAAAATTCCTGAGGTGGGAGGGAAAGGAATGATTCCTCTTGGAACTGGGCAGGTGACACACGGGGAGGGACCGTCCAGCAGCCTTTTTTTTTTTAGTATTAGTGGCCCAAGTATTGACCTGGAGCAAACCCAGAGGACAACGCCGTGTTCATCCCCTGGGATTTACAGCCGACTTCCAAAGGGTGAATATTTTTGCAGAGGAGGGAGAAGTTGCTGATTTATTTCAGTGACACGATTTCCCAGAATCATGGAATACCCTGAGCTGGAAGGGACCCACGAGGATCAAGGACGATGATCCCAGAGAGCTAAAAACCCCTTAATTACACATCCCAAAAGCCTCTGCCGTGATCCCCACCTCGTCCAACCCACCTATCAACTAATTTCGGGGTCTTGGGCACCACCCCGCCACCACCTCAGCTGGGTCCCGCCAGGTCCTGCGCCAGGTCCTGGCAGCTGAAGGGTTACTCAGCCCCATCTGCTCTGCTCCCCATTTCACAAGGGCGGGTTCGGAGTTTTACTACAAGTTTCAGACAATGAAGGTGTGTCTGCGCTCTGAGCCTCGCTTGCCCGTTGTGTAGGCGTCGGGTTCAGCGCCGTCTTGTCAACACTTGAATATGTTGAGCATCACTCACGGGGCATTCTGTAAGAAACCTATTAAGTTAATTACCGAGGCTGTGTGTCTGAGAGGGAGAGAGAGGGAGAGGGAGAGGGAGAGAGCGTGTGCTGCTCCTGTAAAAAAATTTGGCTTTCTTGGTTGCAAGACACTTGTGATGCAAGCCCCGGGCTCTCGGTGTGATGACATCTCGTCTGCTGCTGTAACTGAGCCGGGGCGAGCGGCGAGCGGCCGGCCAGGGGTGGGGGTCAAGGGAGGGGACCCCAACTCATCCTGCCTTGGGGACACCCACCCGAACACCGGGACTTGCTGCAGCGTCCCTGGGGGTAGCCCGGGGCGGGGGGAATTGGGGTGTAAACCCTAAATTGGTGAGCTCAGAGCAGCGTGGCGGCAGCTTGAGCGTCTCCGTGGGGAAGAGCAGCGCCCGATGTCAGCTTTTACGTTTCTGCTCCATCCGAATTCCCGGGAAAACGCAGCTTCACGGGACCGTGGAGTAGTTTGGGTTGGAAGGGACCTTTAAGCTCGTCTCATTCCACACCTTCAGCCAGACCGGGGTGTTCCAGACCCCACCCAACCTGGCCTCGGCCACTTCCTCGGACGGGGCAGCCACAGCTTCTCTGGAGACCCCTTGGTGGGCTGGGAAGAGACCCGCCACCCTCAGGCGGCCCCAAATAACCAGGGCCGGAGTTGGGGGGGGAGGGGGGCTATTTTGGGGTGCTGGGAGGCCCAAGCGCGGTCTGGGAAGGGGATGGAGCAGAAGGACGCTCCATGGGGGGGGACGGGGACACCCCCGGTGTTTCTCCTCGTCCTGCTTCCCACCAGCCGCTCCAGCGCCTTTCCACCCCCGTCGGGAAGGAGCTGCGGGTCTCCGGGAGAGGAGCGGGGCTGTGGGAGCCCCAGCCCGGCCGCCCGTTCCCAGCTTTTCCCCGCATCCCTTCCCAGCCCGGGCTGGGGCGGTGGGGAACGGGGCCGTCTCACGCTTCGCCACCCCCAAAATCATTCAAAATTTAGGTTTTCCCTCTCCGGAGCCCGAGCCAGGGCAGGGAGCGGGGCAAGCGCTGGCTCCCGGCTCCCGAGGAGGTTTTTTTTGGAGGGGAGGGAAGAGGCATTGCACAAACAGCCCCCGGCGCTTGCACGCGTCCCAGGTAGGGCGGCTCAGCCCCCTCCTTGCAGCATCCCACGGGAGCCCGGATCCGGTGGACTTTTATGGAAGAAAGGGAAGTCCATGGCACCGCCGGAGCGGTTTTGGCAGGCGAGCGGCAGCGGCAGCAGCGCCGCCGTTAACCCCTCGTCCTCCTCCTGCTGCTGGGGTTGCGTTTTTTGGTGGGGGGGGATCAGCAGCTCCTCTGCGGTTCTGCCGCGAACCTGAGGTCCACGGGATGCTCAGCAGCCAAAAAAACTCCCTAAAAAAAAAAGCCGCATTTGGCTCCTCGTCATCATCCGAATCAACTGCAAAGCGCTCCCGAGCATCCCATCCTCCCAGAGCACCCCCTCCCCGAGCAGAAATCCAAGCGGGAGGGAAAAGCGAGGGAAAACTTCAGTTTCCGGTCGGAGTTTGTCCCGTCCCGAGGGCCGCTCTGGACTCTCCCTGCGAGCGCTGCCAATTCCAGCCGTCAGGAAGCGGCGTGGGGGGAGTTTTGGGGGGACGGCGAGGCTGAGCCCGCGGCCGCCCGGATGCGCTGCTCCCCTCCCGGCCGGGGCTGTCGTCATCGGGGGCGAAAGGGAGAATTTTTGGCCAGCGGAAGGAAGGGAAAAGCGGGGGGGGACCACCAAAAAAACCCTCCCAGAGGAATAAATGAGCCCCCCCAAGCTCAGGCTCCCGCTCCCATCAGATTAGGGGAGCCGAAATAGCCAAGCTGGCGCAGAGCGGGAGCGGGGCTGGCACGCGCGGGCTTTGATCCGCCCCCGCGCCCGGGAAGGTGCCTGGGACGGGGATCAGACACCCCAGGGAGGAGGAATTTGCAGGGGAGGATCCTGCGGCCTTGTGCGAGCACCCCCGGACCCCCGGCAGCCCCCCCGGCCTGGTTCGGGGTCCGTGTGGGATCTGCGGGAGGGATGGGCTCAGCGGCCGACCCCAAACCCCACCGGGGTCTGTTGGGGGTCGTGGCTGGGCGCAGCCCCCCCAAAATCTCCCGCAGCGCGGCCACAAAGTCCAGGGAGGGGATTCTTCCCCCTCTGCCCCGCTCTGGTGAGACCCCACCTGCAGCTCGGGGTCCCCAACACCACAGGGACGTGGAGCTGCTGGAGCAAATCCAGACGGAGCTGATCCAAGACTGGTGCCCCTCTGGAGCCAGGCTGGGAGAGCTGGGAATGCTCACCTGGAGAAGAGAAGGATCCAGGGAGAGCTCAGAGCCCCTTGCAGGGCCTAAGGGGGCTCCAGGAGAGCTGGAGAGGGACTGGGGACAAGGGCTGGAGGGACAGGACACAGGGAATGGCTTTAAGCTGAAAGAGGGATGGATGGGATAGTGGGAAGGAATTCCTGGCTTGTGAGGGTGGGGAGGGGCTGGGATGGAATTCCCAGAGGAGCCGTGGCTGCCCCTGGATCCCTGGAAGTGCCCAAGGCTGTGTTGGAGCACCCTGGGAAGGTGGGAGGTGTCCCTGCCCGTGGCAGGGAGTGGACGGGATGGGATTTAAATCCCTTCCCACCCAAACCATTCCATGATTCCAGCCCGGCCAGGGGGATGTACGGTTCCGAGGCGAGGAGCTGAGGCCCGCGTGCCCCACGGCCGTGGTTGTTGCTGCTGACCACAGCCTGGATGGTGGCAGCACTGGGAACGTGCCGGTGCTTCCCAACCACCAAAGGAAATCATCCCGGTCCCCAAAGGCGGCACAGCGGCAGTGCCTTCCCGGGGACACATCCCGAGGGAAGGTTCCGGTGCAGGCTCCTCTCTCATCCGCACACAATTCGGGTTCGGGCCTTTAAATGACTGAATTAGGCAAAATTTGGTGTTTCTCCAAGAATCTTCCGGAAATCTGCTGCTGGAAAAGCAAACTCATCTTAAAGCTACACGCACGCAGGGCGAGCGAGTTTTCCACTCCCGAGGACTGGGATGGAAAAGACCTTTCCCAGTCCTACCCAGCCCTTTTTTTCTGGCCAGGTCAAGCTCGTTCCTCGTGCTGGAACCTCAGGGGCTTTGTGGAAACCTCTCACAGTTCACCTTTCCCAGGAGTTCTTGTAGGATTTTGGGGATGGTCCATGAAACATGGGGGTGAAGCGGGGGAATCCAGGGAGCCCAGATCCACGGGGTGGGTGCAGGGAGATCCTGGTGGAGCTCCTGGGAAGGACCAGGCTGGTGACAAAGCCCAGGGCACCAAAGGCAGGCGCGGTCTGGGAAAATGGGGGTGGGCAAGTGGCGTTTGAGCAGTGCCACCCTGTCACAGCGAGGGGCAAAAAGTGCCCCCCGTGCCTGAGCCGTCCTCACCCCTTCCTCCTCCTCCTCCAGATCCAGCCCAACTTCCCACCCCCGGCACAGCAGCATCCCACTGAGGAGGTGGAGGATGCTGCAGGGGGGGTCCTGGCCAGATCCTGAGCTGGACAAATCCCACCCCAGCCCTCGCCTGGCTGGGCCAGCGCCAGGCCAGTGGGTCAGGGTGACTCATCCAGCAGCCAGCTCGGCCGGGAGCTCGCCCAGAATTGCGACAGCGTGGGGCTGTCGAAGGCAGCCAGCGCCGGGCCCGGCATCCACGCGGCTCCCTAACACACCCCTGGGGTTGCTATCAACATCCCTGTTGTGCTTAGCGATCGCATCCATCATTTCTCATCCCGGCTTCCCAGCGGAGGCCCAGGGCCCCGGAGCCGGGGTGTGACCGCGATTGGGGCGCTCCCCGAAAGGGGCTTTGGGGTGCGGCCGCCCCCCGGCTCCCCCGGGCTCCAGAGCAGGGAGCGCAGAGCCCTTTCCATACCCTGCTGCAGCCTGGGCCTCCCAAGGGTGACAGTGGGAGCCCTCCTGCTCCTCGGGGACCCTCAGCAAGTTTTCCCAGGAGTTCTGAGGAGCCTCGGAGAATTTTTTGGGATGAGGGCGTGCAGGCAGCGTTGGTCAGGGCCTCTGGGATGCCCAGGGTCAGGGCCTCTGGGATGGGGCGTCCTGACAAACATCGTTTGTTCAACCGTCGTTTTTTCAACCTTCACTTTGCTCCACCTTTATTTTATTCAACCTCCATTTGATTCAACCATAATTTTATTCAACCTCCATTTAGTTCATCTTTTATTTCATTCCATCTTTGCCTTACTCAACTTTGTCGCTTCAGCAAACCCCCGGTGCTTCCCCGCCGGGGGATGCAGAGGGAAGGGGTAGCAGGGAAGCTCCTCCATGAAGTTTCTTGGCAAAGCCACCGGCCCCAGCTCCCAAATCCAGCGCCCCAGCCCACGCCAGGAGCGTCCTGGCAAAGCCACGTCTCCCGTGCCCTCCCACAGCAGCACTTTTTGGGACGGGAGCCCAGCATCCTGCATCCCATTCCCCGCCGCCCCCAGCTGCCCCCGCAGTCCCGCAGGTGTTTTATTTAAAAAAAAACCCACACAAATCCCTCTCCTTTTTCCACACAAATGTTTTGTCGGAGGTTTCAAAACCCTCCCAAAGTGTCATCACGGCCTCCGCCCCGCCGGCTCGGACCCCTCACCTACATCCTGCAGGAAAGGTGCACATGGGGCACAGCAGCGCCCGAGCCGGGCTGGGATCCGTCTCTGGCTGGAAATCCACCCAGCAGAGCCTCCCTCTTTGCACTGGGAGATTCCAGGGGCCGGGAATGCCATCCCCGGGCTGCCAGGAGGGAGGCAGAACCCGGGAAGGTCCCTGCCGGGGATGGTTCGGGTTATGGAGTGCAGGGTTTTGTCTGGAGATTAAAAAAATAAAAAACCCTTGCGAAGAGCCGGGCGCGGAGGTGATTTATGTTTATTTTGCTCAGTTAATAACCCGTGGCACGTCCTCCCCTGCGGCGTTAGGGTGGATCAGACAGAGCTGCATTTAAATTACAACCGTGCCCGATATTTATTTTTTAATATATTTTTATGGTCGCCTTCCCCATTTATTGTGAGCTAGAAAAACGTCCGGGCCGTGCCAAGAGCTGCCTAAGAATCCTAAAGGCTGTAGGGGTAAATCCTTGGAGTTCAGACCCTGGAAAAGTGGGAGAGGCTCTTTGGATCCGTGTTGGAGCGGTGACACCCCTGGGCCTGCTGCAGCCTGGGCCTCCCAAGGGTGACAGTGGGAGCCCTCCCGCTCCTTGGGGACCCTCAGCAAATTTTCCCAGGGGTTCTGAGGAGCCTCAGGGAATTTTTTGGGATGAAGGGGTGCGGTCAGTGTTGGTCAGTGCCTCTGGGACGGGGTGTCCTGACACAATTTTGGGGTTAAAATCACCCCATTTTGGTGCTCATGGCTGTGTCAGTCCCCAAACAGACAAATCCACCAGGCGTGAGATCCCAACCCACCCAGGCTTAGCTTTCCTGAGGTTCTGGATCTGCCCTGGAAAGATATTCCCTGTACCTTTCCCATCTTTTTCTGCCTCAGATCGTGGCGGTTTCTCAAACATTCAGGTGCAGACTGACGGGGAACGAGTCAAAAATCACCTGGAGTGGTGAAATTCCATTAATATAGAATTTAAGAAATCAAAATAATGGGGTTTGGCTGTGGGTAAGGGGGTTGGCAGCTGGGGATGGGATGATTCCTGGTATCCATGTGGTCCTTGGGGTCCACAGGGCTGGACTGGCCATTCCTGGGGCCTGTGAGAGGAGCAGGAGGCTCCAGAGAGGGGATTAACTCCTGTTCTTTATGTGAACGGGAAGCAAAGTGCCTGGGCAGGATCCGGCGGGAAGTTTGGATGGAGACCTGGGGTGTTTTGGAGCAGGGAAATGCCGGGAATCATTCCTGCCTCAGGTCCGGGATGGCCTGGGCCACATCCCCGGCGGTGCCCTGGCAGCGAAACCGGCCCCGAGCACAAACCGAGGGCCCTGAGTCATTCCAGGATCCAGGAACTGGGGCTGTGGGGAAGCACCACAGCGGGAGGCTGAGGTTTGGGCTTGGGAAAGCTGGGCTGCTTCCAGCAGGAAGGAGAAGTTTCTCTGGATTTGGGGTGTGATGGGATCCAGCCTCCGTGGGGTCTCGTCCCTGTGCTAAGTCATTCCCTGCCCTGGGAATGCTGTCAAAGCGCTTGGGAATAACAGAGCAGCCAGGAGAGGCGCTTCCCCATCCTGGCCGGAGGTGATTTTCCCACCCTGGTTCTTCCATGAACTCTTCCCGTGTTCCTCCGCATTTTTTCCTCTTCCTCCCAGTTTCTTCCCCGACGGAGAGCCCGGGCTGGGACATTTCTGATCCCGAGAGGACTCGCGGGGCCGGGGCTGACAGGCTCCTTGGGGCACCTGACGGTGACGGGCAAAGCGAGGGCGGGCCGGAGCCGCGCCGGCGGCGAGAGGGTCGGGGCGGCGCGGGCGATCCCGTGCCCCGGACCCAGCGCCAGGATCCCCGTGGAAGCGAGCTGCCGGGCAAACGTGCGGGGAAATGCCAGAGTTTGGGAGTGCTGGGAGCCGGCCGGGCCCTGCCCTGCTCTCTCCCGGCCTCCCTGCGTGCCGGGATGATTGGAGGGAGAGTTTCTCTTGGATCGGCTGTTTGCTCACACGCCTTTTTGCTGGAAAGCCGGACGAGCCTGGATGTTTCTGGGAGCTGGGGAAGGAGTGGTCCTCCCCACCGCTGCGGGCTTTGGCGGGGAGGAGGAAACCCCAAAACTTTCACCTTCCTCTGCAAGGACACGGTGGAACAGATCCACATCCACCTGCAATTAGCATCCCATCCCTTTATTCCCCGCTCCAGCCTCCGCTGCCCTCGCAGGGAAGCCGCGTTGCCGTCCCGGCGGCTCTGCCCTTCCCCGGGATGCTCCCCTGCGCTCCCTGAGCCGATTCCTGCATCCTGACCTCATTACAAAGATCACAGAAACTGAGGAGAACAAATCTGGGCTCCCGCTGGGCCGGCTTTGAAGCCGCTCGGCCCCGTCAGGCCGTGAGGAGCAGCGCAGGAGGAGCCCCGGGTGTTTGGGATCGGCTTCCCCCCTCGGATCACTGTTGGCTAACGCCGGCCCGGCCCCTCGGCTGCGTCCCGTGGGCTGCAGCCCCCGCACCTGGCTGAGCCCCCCAGGTGTCCCGGGGTCCCCGGGGCCGGGTTGGGACGCGCTCCCGGCCGGGCAGGAGCAGCCCAGCCCTCCTCGGCTGCACTTCCCTGGGTCCCATCCGTCATCTGTTTGTCCTGGTCCCGTGCCAGCGATTGTGCCGATTCCCACACCCACTTTCCATAACCCTCCGTCCTCGCCCGGGCGAATCGCTGGCGAGAGCTCGCCACCCATCCCTTTCCCCTCCTCTCCGATGGGATCAGACACGTTCTGGAGAGGGGGAAGAAAGGGAAGGGGGTGAAAAGAAAACAAAAAGATCAAGAGGAAAACACGGCGTGACTCACTGCCTTTAATTTATTTGTGTTTATTTATTTATTCCCCCCACCCTGCGCTGCGACGTGCAGGCAGCACCGAGGGCTGGCCGGGAGCTCCCAGGGAGCCTCGCTCGGTGTCCAGGGCACCAGGGATGAGAGGGATAAAATTCCCCGCTCCTTTGGCCGAGGAAAAGATCGCGGAGAGGAGCTCCTGGCGCTCCAAGTGCGTGGCACAGATTTTTCGGGCCGCCCGGGTCCCTCCGCACGAGCATCCCGTGCCCCGCCACCTCTCGGCAACCACCCGGCACAGACCGGAGGGTGGGAATATCTAATTCCACCTCCTCCACCGTGTCCTCGGCAGGGGAAAGAGAGAAAGAGGAGATAAAAGGCTGGGAAGCTCAAATGGTGTCATTAGGAACTCTTAATGCTCTCATAAAAGGGCATTAATAAACGCGGCAGCTCATCAGTGTCCATTAGCTCCGCTCGTGGCAGGGATCTCTGGGAGCTGCCGGAGATGTGATGCTCCCCTCGCCCTCACCGGCGTGTCAGCAAAGGGGAAAGGGGCTGGAGCGGGGTTATTCCTCCTATAACCGCCACAAAAAGCAAGGAGAAAATGTCGCAGGGTGTCACACCCGGCCTCTCCAATGCCTCCTATCCCGGCAGCCGTGCCCAGAGCTCGCTCCTCGCTCCCAGGATGGCTGTTTACTATCAAAGAATAAAAAAAACAGGCAGGGTTTGGAGCGCTCATCCCGACTTTCTCCCTCCCGCCCTCTTCCTGTTCTCGCCTCTTAAAAAGGAGCTTTATCCTTTGACTCTCCCATGCCCGGGGCTAGCCAGGAACCCGCAGCACCTCGGGGCGAGCACGCAGCCCACGGCAGCGGGCAGGGAAGCAGGGAGGAGGCCCGGCCTGTCCCGATAAGCCCCTGGCAGAGCCAGGAATAGCAGCGCGGTCCCCGCACGGGAGCGTTCCTGCCAGGAGCAGAGAGAAACCCGCAGTCCCTGCCTTTGAAGAGCTGGGGCTGGCAGCCGGCCCGGCCCGGCCGCGCGGCGAGCTCAGATTGAGCTCGGGAAGAGCTCGGGAAGAGCTCGGGAAGAGCTCGGGATGCGCTCTGGATGCGCCGGCAGCTTCCCCCCCCCGCCCCCCGCGCCAGGCAGCGGCACATCTGGGGGAGCAGGCACAGCTGGAGGGTCTGGGCACACTTGCACATCTGGGCGGGGGAGGCTGGCGCGGGTGGGCTGGGGGTGCACATCTGGATGGGCGCCGCCGGAGCACCTGCGCGGAGCGGGTGCGCGCATCTGGGGCGGGCGCGCACATCTGGACGGCGCGCGTTCGCACATCTGGGCAGGGACGCAGCAGCCGGCACAGCCCCGCGGCCCCTCCGGCACCCCCGGGTGCTTCTCCCCTCACGCCCTGCGCTCCGCCTTCCCCTCCCGCTGTCATCCCAGGCACCCGAACCTGCCCAAAACCTTTCTCATCACCCCCCTGCCACCGGGATATTTTCGGCTCCGGCTGCCAAGGTGGCGAGCCCGCGGCG